>JAOPJM010228268.1:0-12583 GCA_027124095.1 Muusoctopus leioderma | reverse complement strand
ACAGGTAGTATTTAGCAATTTGAAAAACCAATGGAAACATTGTTTCCTTGGTTCGATTAGGAAGATCTTCCTAGGTTAGACTAGGAAGATATTCTGATCGACTTAACTAACTAACTAATATATATATATATTTATATATATATATATAGAATAGGTGCACGAAGCAGCGTAGGTAAAAATAAACATACTTAAGATTGATTTAAACATGTTTAAATGATATTGAAACATACTAAGGCTGTAGCTGCAGCCTTAGCATGTTTATATCATTTAAACATTTTTGAACCAATCTTAAGTATGTTTATATATATATATGTATGTATATATACGTGTGTGTGTGTGTGTATCTCGTCATCAAAAGAAATAGACATTGGCAATTAATTGCTGATCAATCAGTGCATCAAACAAAGTTAACTTGCAGTATTTAGTCTGCCTGATTTTCACAGACACTTCTTTGTCATGCTCACCATCAGTAATGCAGTGAACCAGTGATTGGTCAATTGAAAACCTACAACCAATGATGCTATTGTTCACAAAGGCATGATATACAAAAATGTTTTTTAAATACAATGTCTATACACCCATGTGGTTGGTATTGTTTAGCCCCAAGTCAGCCCTAAGTGAGCAGATATATGATGGTCCAGGTCACATAGCCATATGTAAGGATGGGTTTTATGTTTGCCTTTAGAAGTCTTTTTCTCACTCTTATTAATAGCTGTTTATTTGACAATATATGTTTGATCTCACCAATCCTTGATTTAATATCATTGATATTTTTCCTATCTGATGTAATATTTAAAGTTATTGATTTCTTTCAAGGTTATTCCAATAATCCTTATGTTGCAAATAAGTGGTACTTTCTTTCAGATTGTCAAATTTTCCTTTTGTTTTTGTTTTTTTTGCCCATCTTTTCACTCTCATCATCAATATGATTAACTAATATTTGTAGAACTTTCTCTGATGTTGCTATGAGGACTGTGTCGTCTGCATAATGGATATTGTTGATGTTTTGTCCTAGATGATCAATAGATTGCTTAATTATTTCACTGTATAATGAAAACAGTTATGGTGATAATACACACACCTGTCGTATTCCTCTTTTGATCATCTCATGTTTTCCTATTTCATTTCCAATTCTGATTGCTGCTGTTTGTTGCCAATATAAGTTTCTGATTATTCATAAGTCCTTTCTATCTAGATTTATCTTATAATATTTTAATAATTTTGTCATGGCTAACTGTATCAAATACCTTTTAATAAACATACATTTTAGCCTCACTGTGAAGATGAAAATTAAACAAAGTGGCTACACCATAGATTTTATCTCTCCATGGACAGAAAAAAATGGATCAATCTGACAAGTTTCTATCCTTGTTAGACCTTGATTAGAGAAAAATTATCCATTTTCTCTGATGAAGGTCTAACAAAACTAGGAACTACAACTAATCCCCTTTTTCAGCCTGCATAGAGATAAAAGATGTGGTGTAACCACTTTGTTTTCTCTTCACAGTGAATCAAAATCGTATGTTTATTAAAATGGTATACCTTACATTTCAGAATATATCTATATATATTAATTGGCAATCTCTTTTAGATATTCAGCTATAGCTAGCCAGCCAGTCAAAACTGCTTTCAATACAATATATATATATATATATATATATATATAGGCAACACCACATGCATGCATGCACACACACACGCAAACACACACATGCACACACACACACACACTCACACTCACAAACACACATACATACATATACATATACCTGAAACAATGTATTTAAAACCCCAACATGTGATCATGAAGAATTGACAATGGAATGTATCTCATCGTATTGGCAGTCTATTTCTATTTCACTGTCATATTTATATTCCTACTTGCTGACAACTGTTATAGAAACCAACTAGCCATTTCTTATTCTAGAGAAAGCTTATTGCATCTAATACATTACATTTTTTGGGTATTATTGACTTTTTTTTTTGGCATGATACAATATGGGGTTTCATGATACTTGGTAAAAATCTTAGTCTCATAAATTGGTATAAGTCAATAAATTTGTAAGACACCTGTATATTATTCATACTTATTTTACCAACCCTGGAATTACAAAAGACAAGCTCTATCCCAATGAGATTTGAACTCAGGAAATAGAATAATGTGACAAAAAGAAAATAACAAAGCATCTAGTCAGTGTTTTCTATTTCTGAAACTCCACAGCATTTCATTATGTAAAAATATATGCTAATGAGGGAGCCTCAGCATGGTCATTTGACCTGCTAGAAATAGCAGCCAGATCGCCCTCAAATCACTCCCTACTATCTTAAAAAAGTGAAAGAAATGTTAGATAATGTAGTCCTAAATACCCCTAAAATGACAGTAAGGTCATGACTGGAATACCTTTGCTCACAAATCTGCTCAATCAGGGTTGACCTGTTGTGAAACAACAACAAGGTAAACTTATTTCTACTCTTACCCACTACACACATACCAGTGAGATAAATAGTGTCAATTCTCAAATCTTTCATGATCTAAGTTATGTATCAGTAGTGACTCCATTTGACTGCTGACATATTGGTTTCACCATTGATCCATGTGTAATGTTAGCCAATCAGAAAATGTGGCCAACTGGAAATTTTAGCCAACCAGAGATTTTGACCAATCTGAAAATGGTAGTCTGTGAGCCACATTTTGGTGATTTAAACAGACATAAAACTGCTGTCTGCTTCTAACCCTCCCTTAGCAGTTACCAACATCCATGGTAAGCTGTCTTGTTTCGCACTCTATCTTCCCAAGCTAGATGTTAGCCTTGGTCTAGCCTCAACAGAATTATTTCTATCTGTTTAAAAACACATGTTATCTAGCTTTTATCTTTTTACCAATGGCTGTTATCTGATTGCACTCATTTCACTCTACAACACAAATTATTCCTTTGACACGAACATTTTTTACACACATTATCCAGTTGACTTTGTACAACACAAATATGTATGTACCTTTCCATAACCCTTTTTCTACAACATGAATCATCTAATTGACTTATGTATGTACATTCTTACAAACACTTTTATGTAAACCCTGCGTGGATTAATGTGGTAAATTAGGATTTGTTATATTCTTGTCTGAATTCTACCCTATTTCAAGCCTGTATTCACAAACCATGTGCTGTGTAGTTATTACTGGATTATTTTACCAATCAAGATCAGATGATAATTGGATGATCATCTCTGTTGACTTTCTCAAAGAATACCAGATACCTATATCCAGGCAGCTAATTTTCAGAGTCATTAGCATGTCAGACAGAATGCCTTGCCCTTGCCTCATTTGTTCTGGCTCTTTACGCTCTGAGTTCAAATCCTGCTGTGGCCTACATGGATGGTAGATTACATGGGTGGTCACCCGGTTTAACACCACCACGTGGCTCTTGAATGGTTTTAGCAGAGTTCCACTCTGTTGCAAGCATTCAGGCCAGGTTTCTGGTCTGAAGATACCTTCCTCCCTTCCTCCCTCCCACTAGTCTTGGAGGCCATGAAAAAGGGTGATGGGCAATGAATGCTTTCACTCCTGATTAAGCAATAAAAAAAAAGAACAGCTATGTGAAATTAGACATTGGAAAATAAAGTATCATCAGACCAGAGATACAATAAAATGTTAATGGGGAGCCTCTATGTGATGGTCATAGTTGATATACCTTTGATTATAGATCCCTGGATCTGGGCTGACTTGCAGCTAAACAACACCTGTTGCTTATTCAAAACTCATTATCTATGAGCCAGTAGAAGAATATGTTATTCACTCTGCTAGTTCACTTGTATGTTATTAAATACAAGGACAGTATATACTAAGGGAAATAAAACAGGAATTGTGACCTTCATGCCTTTTGGAAAGGCATTAGTTGCATAAGAAATGGGAAATTGAAATTAAATCAAAGATTCAAGTCACTAGACCTTGCCATTTGATCTATGATACTTGCTTCATCACATAATAAAACACTAGTCAAGCCAATGAGGGGAGGCCTCTATGTGGTCACTTGACCTACTAGAAATAGCAGCCAAATCTCCCTCAAATCACATCCTACTCTCTTAAATAAATAAGGATACATTTAACAATGTAGTCCTTGACAGGATGATCACAACTGGAATGTGTTTGATTATAGGTTTACTCGAGCTGGGTTAACTTGGGGCTAAATGACAATAACAAATATTGGTCAAGTCAGCAAGGGAGCCTCTGTGTGGTCGCTTGTCCTACTAGAAACAGCAGACAAATTTCCTTCAAACCACACCGTATCATCATAAAAATGGACATATTGGATAATCTAATCAGGAGTACACTAGTTCTGAAAAATAAACAGCATGGTCTTGGTTTGAATGCCCTTAATCATTAGCTAGCTCAATCAGGGCTGACTTTCAGCTAATTCATAATTTTGGGGGACTGTTTGTTGTTTTTTGATGTCATATTTTAATGTTGATCTTTTTTGTTGAGAAAGCATTTATGGTATTGGAAACTGATTGTGTAGAGTATGTGCTATATGAGTTGTGTTACAGAATATAAAGTGACTTATATAGAATGTGCACTATACCAAGTAGGACTATATTTTTCCATTGTGTGTAAATTTGTGAGTCCTAATAAGATTTTTAATTTTTTTATTTTTTAATATTCAGCACACCAATTATCATTGATGCCCTTTTTTACTCTACAGTATATCATAGTCATATCATTGTCACACTCCAGCAGTGGTACATATTTATATAATTCTTTTTAATTTTGATGTAGAGGTGTCTGCATATTGCCCAATGGATATAGCTCTCCATCCTGTCATATCAGTAGATATATTCTGTGATTGCAATGACTGAGTAGCCAGAAATGATGTGATAGATTGTTTCTTTATGGTGATTGAATAGTCTATACTTGATGTTCGCCTCTTGTTTTATTGCAATTACATCATGGAAAAGTAATTTTAGCCATTTGAAAACACATAAAAACTTTTATATTGCCTATATATTTATTTTGTGAGCCGTCAAAATTTCTGTTGCACCAAGGTGACCTGGTCACTGATACAGTTCCACTGTAACAGTGTTTTATTATTGTACTTATATAGCTTTCCATAGCTAGATATCGATGTTGTGCAACTAAAATCAAACCGTCTATTTAGATGAGAGCTTTTATTCTATTATTGGCTTTTGTATTGGCCTACATCCTCTGTGTCCAGCTTGCAAAATACTGATGGTGCAGAGGTTTTTATCTACATTTATTATTTAGTATATTCTGAATTTTTTTCCATTTCTGTTGTTGATCCTTATTTAAACTTTTTCTCGGCATAATTACTTTCTTGTTTGTACTTTATTGTTTCTTTATGTATAGAGAAACATATTTTTTCATGTTTCCTTCGCTTGTTTCTGAGTAATTTTCTAGTCCCACTTTGATTACTTTGTAATAGTTCTTGGTTTGTATCATGCACTTCTTCCCCTGTGTGCATGTGATAGCTATATCATCTAAATCAACCTTAGAATGGTAGGTTCAGAATATAGGGAAGAGGTATTTAAAAAAGTTAAAGTTTGAACCAAGCTTTTTATAGACTCATTAGGCTGGAGATTATCCAAGTTTCTGAGGAAATTTCGCAACTGGGAGTACAAGACTGCCTGCTGAATGGGACACCAGTCCATCGCAGGGTTAGCCCCCAGCTCCTGCTGCTGGTACTCATTTTTAGCAGAGTGGACTGGAGGAACATGAAATAAAGCACCTTGCTCATGGACACAAAGCACTACCCGGTCCAGGAATTGAACCCATGGCCTTACGATTGTGAGCCCAACACCCTAGCTACTAAGCCACACACCTTCACATGAACAGGTGTTTGTTATTCATAAAATAGACCCTTCAATTCACCTACCTTCTAATTTATTATATTAAATAAAACCTTAGTTTATGACAAAGATGGCTTACATATTTATACCTGCAATATTTTTCCAGTATTGAGTTTAATTGTTAATATTAGTCTGATTCTTCTGTACGACTTTTTTTTCTAATTTTCTCTATTATTGTATGTTAAATCTTATCAGTTTCATTTACTCTTAAGTACTTGTGTGAGTGGTTCTATAATAATTTTCTGATTTCAGTGTCTAAATTTGACTTAAATATTTTGAGTTTTAACTGATTTGCTTCTGTTTAGAATGGCTTTGGCTAATTTGATACATATTTTCTTATCACTGTTGAATTCATGTTAAGTTTTAAATAGGTTACTCAGCTTAGTGTTGACTCATATATAGTTTTAAGTCATCCATATAGAGGAAGAAGATAGTATATAATTTATTCATAACTATGGTAACCTTTGTTGGTTTAATTCAAATCTGTATTAATGCAGTCAGAACTAGGCAGTAGAGTAGAAAGGACAAAGAGTCTGACAGGAAAATTTGTTTTCTTATGGAGACGGAGCTTGTTTTTATCATCTTTTCTTTATCACACAGTGTTATAGTTGTTTTAATTTTGTTACAGTGTGGGTTGATATACTGTCTTAGTATTGTGGATGTTTTGTACAATGTACAATGTCTCAAATATCCAGGAGTGTGGTGTGCAGCTAAAAGCTTTTCAGTAATCAATCCATACGATGCTTAGATTTATATTTCTCATTTTACTATCTTCAATAACTTCTCAGCTTACTATTCATCTGTTTTTACCAACCTTTCTATTCCTCTGACAATATGTTATCATTGTTCATATAAGCAGCCAGCTTTTATAGTACTTCATATATTATCAGTAAGCTGGTTATTGTTCGGTGGTTTTGGGGGAATGAATAGTACTTCCTGTATAGTAACCAATTAGGAGTTGATTTCGGAAATTAATAAAATTATTGAATGTGGTTGCTACAACTTCACGTGTACTAGTGAAGTATTTTAACGATAAATTGGGGACTTTATCAATTTCTGAAGCCTTTTTGTAGCTAGCTATCTGACTGAGTTGTTAAATAACTTACTAATTATTCCGAGCCATACTTGTGGTGTTATTGTGTTTTTCCTCTTGCTCTCTTTACTAATCCCTTGAGATTCTTTACAGTACTACACATTTTCATTCTACATGTTCTCTCAATTTGTTTGTATTTCTGTTTTTGTTCATGTATCTATTAAAGTTAGGTTGTAGTTTTTTTTATTGCTTTTATTTCTATTTTTCTTTTCAACATTGATATCCCTGTAGAACTCTTTATTATCTTTCCAAATGCATTATCCTACTTGAAGAATCACTCACATCTTATCTGGCATGTCTTTCCTAGGATCAATTGTTTCAATCTTTCTGGGATATCTTCCCTTTTATTGATGTATTTGATATTTATTTTTGTTTTAGTTTTTCATATTTGATCTCTCTGTCGTATTTCTATTATTATTATTATTATCATTATTATTATTATTATTATTATTATTATTATAATAACAAAGTTTCACCTTGAGATTTAGTGCTAAGTCTCCTCAACTCTTAAGCAATTTCAGAAGAATTTTTTGCAGATACAGGTTGACAGATATGTAACTCCACTATCAAGGTCACAATTCAAATGCCTCTCAATCTCTTGATTTGCTGAATTGTATTTCCCCCACTGCTCCTATCACAACAGGAATAACATTCATTCACATGTCTTAGAGTCTTCTCAATTTTCTGATCAAATCCAAATATTTTTCAGCCTTTTTGCCTTACTTTTGCATCAACTCTGCTATAAAATAGTATAGAAAAAAATCTATAATTTTACATATTTACATTTTCTCTGTTATGATAATATTTAGTCTCTGTGCCTCTATTAATCATTAAAAAAAATATCTTCTGGCTAGTGATGATACTATTTTCCATCTATTTTAATACCAACTTCATACTAACCTCCTAGAGTATCTTTTTTCCTCTATGTTTGTGCAATCTTGCTAAATTCACACACTATATGGTTGATAATAAAATTTTGTTAAATTGTCCACAGTTCCAACAGTTAATTATTGTTAGCTTCTGTTTATTTTTGCTTCAGTATGGTTCTCCCCCACCCCCTCACATTACTTCTTCTTGGTTTGTTCATCAGGTTTCCTATTTTCCTCTTTATTTCTTGATTACTGAACCAAGCCTACTGTTCTTCTGTTTGCCTACAAACTGCAAATGCAATAATTTATCTTTCCAGTTTTTCATCCTCATTTATCTTTTTCCTTTTGATTGTAATCCATTTCTTCTTTTATGTGTTTGTAGGGATCCTGACCTTCCCTCAACTTAGCCTCACCCGTTATTTCTGTGTGGGCGAGAGGTGGCCTACGGAATCCTTTGTCTCGGTTCCCGCCAATTCAGGTCCGCTCGTATAAAGGGCCCCGCACTGAGCTGACCAGTTAGTTAGCCACGAGATTTCTAACGCATAGCGTTTAGACTGGTTAGCTCCTTGATGCGCGCACGCGCGCGCATTCACACACAGACATGCATCGACCCCCCGAATACGCTGCCCGCTATTCGGCTATCACGAAACCCGAGCCACGGGACTATGGCCAGTGGAATCGCTTGTCCCACAAGTAGCCACGTATCTCGGCTTATTCATATAGCCACGAACAAGCGCAGACACACACGAATATCTCTATCCTTGTCTCTCGCCTTCACATCTCTCTCCACCGACTATGTCGACTCCTACCGTGGCCCACACGGTCGAACGGAGCCCCGTCAGATTCATCTGACCAGCAGAACCTAGGGTTCCGTTCCTACCATGACCACGTTGAGGAACCTAGTTCTGGAGAGAAAGTTACTAGTAGTAACGTACACGAACACACGAACACACATACAAACAACACCGCACATGTGTCTACCTCTGTTTGTATGTATCATATCTATGTTTACCACGCTCTGTAAATAAACCACTATTTATTTGTATATACACTTACTCGTTACTCTTTCGCTATACGCACCTGTTGCTCTTAGCCTTTCTACTGGCTGCCCGTCGCTTATACTCTGTCCCTCTCTGACAAGCGACAACGGCGCTGTTACTCTTTCTATACACTCACAAACTTATACCCTGTCTAATCCCTCGCTGTATGTACTGACAGCGATTGACTGTAGTGGGAGATGACACTATGACCGCTCTTCCCCCACTTTGTGGGGACAGCAGTAGTTGGTACGCTTATATACATTTACGGGATCTGAGAGGCTAGCAACTTTCTCAGGTCCCCGAACTATCTCATATTTATAGATATTGACTGGTATGGATCTCTCATACCAGTCAATATCGTTATTGCTAAAGTAGCATTACTTGACAATTTCACCATATATTATCTCCCTTGTATACACCAAACAAACTCTGATAAACAGTAACTTCCTCAGTAGACTTGAGGGAGATACTACTATACAATAGCTTGACTTGCTACAAATAGCAACCAAATTCTCTCAAATCACACCCTACCTATCGTCTAACGACACATTGGACAATGCAGTCCTAGATGGGATGGTCATAAGCCTTTGATCACAGGTATGCTCAATGAGGGATGACCTGAGGCTAAACAACAACTGACACTTGAAGACTATATTTCTTCTTATACACATTCCACATCCAATGATATGTACACTCAGTTCATTTCTCGCTAGTTTGCTTGTCTCTACTGTCTAAGTTTCATGAATGAACCTCACACTTCTCATTAATACGACATAAAACCCACTGAAATAAAGAATTGTCTCCCTTGTTAACAACACTCTTTTAAAATTTCCCCACTACTTGATACACTAAAGACAATAACATCACTGATTTCATTTCTAGTACTAACTAGAACACCTCGGTGATAGAATTTGTATACTATTTTCAGGGAACTATTAGAACATTATATGGTCTTTAATTAAATTTCAGTCGGAAAACATTTACTCAGTCTATTCAAGAACATTTCATCTTTTTTTTCTTTCTTTCCTTACTCCATCTGCTACTAATATATATGCATTCCAACACACCAATAAGTTCAACCTTCCACAAGGCGAGCCTATGAGGAAACCTATACATGAGCAAACGACGACCTGCTAGAAATAGCAACCAATCTCACCCTTAACGACTTCGAAAAGGATATATTGGATAATGTAGCCCCAGATACACTGTGTTTCAATAAAAGACGGGTTGGTCATGGCTGGAATGCCTCTGATCATAGGTCTGCTCGATCAGGGGCTAAACAACAACAACCTCCCACAAGTTGAGCCAATGAGCAGAACCTCTAAGTGGTCACTCGACCTGCTAGAAATACCAGCCAAATTTTACTGTACTGTCTTTAAAAAAGTATACATTGGATACACTGTCTGAATAAGACAGGATAGTCACGGCTGGGACATCTTTGATCTTAGGTCTGCTTGATCAAGTCTGACCTGGGGCTAAACGACAACTTCCCACAAGTACTCATATGATACACAGTGGGTTAGTCCTAAGGTTAGGAATATGGTAGTCTCGGAATGTTTTGTTTTACAATGACACTCGTTGTTGGAGTTGTCTCCCCTGTAGACAAACACACCTACTATGAATGAGATTTGTTTCTGGTCCATGGAAATACCTGAATTTATAGAATTAAGGTGACTCTGGCCATAACACAATTGCTGTAGCAATTAAAGCTCTGCACTTTAACCCTTTTGTTACCGTATTTCTAATGAAATACACTGCCTATGATTTTTAATTAATTTTGAAAATAATCAAGAATTTAAAGGAATTTAGTAAAATAACTAACTTTCTTGTTAATGAGATGGTGTTTGGAATATAACTTAACAAAAAGTTCTTACATAAAATTATAATGGAAGGTTTAAATTTAAATATGAATACTTTAAAACAAATGGTTTTCATCATAAAACCAAGGGTGGTTTCAAAAGGGTTTGCTTTTATTCTACCAAATACAAATCTTTTCATATCTTTCCAAACGTTCTCTCATCATACAGTTCATAATACAAATTCCTAAATCATCACAAGTATATTCATCTCATTAGCTATTCAATCAATAGTGATACAATTACTCCAAATTAATAATGTCAGTACTATTTTAAACAAAATGGTGTTCTATTCTGCATTATTGACTGATAATTTTCTTGGTTAAACTTCATTTTATTTTAGAGTTGATCTGATCACGAGTTTTAGACTAACAGGTTTCATTTTTGATACTTCATGTCCTATAAGATTATTCCTATATTCAAAATTTGTTCTACTTTAACCCTTTTGTTACCATATTTCTAATGAAATACATCGTCTATAATTTTCAATTAGTTTTGAAAATAGTCAAGAATTTGGAGGAATTTGGTAAAATAACTAACTTTCTTGTTATTAAGTTGGTGTTTGGAACATAACAAATAGTTCTTACATAAAATTATAATGGATAGTTTAACTTTAAAATATGAACACTTTAAAACAAATGGTTTCAGGGGCAGTTTCAGGTGGGTTGGTATCAAAAGGGTTAAAACACAGGAAGCATTATTGATGTAATGATAGGATATATATTTTCAAATAGTTTCCAAAACAGGCATCTTCTATGGCACCAAGAATAACCTCTTAAAAAACAAGTTATTTTATGAACATTGTTATGTATACAGTTATTTTAAAATATGTCTGTCAACATTATTACATATTTAGAATAGAATTGCTGTTGTTTGCATGTATTTTTAAAAATGGAATTTTCTTTAACATGTATTATTTTTTATTTATATTAAGTTACACTGGTACCTATTGTATTTTTATTTCTGTGAAATCAAATATAAATTAATTCTTCACATTCGAATTCATTAAGAACTTTTTCATGAAACTTTCTGTCAAATTTTTCATTTTTGTACATTTTGTTAACGTATTTCTGTTAGTGTTTTTAATCTAAAATATATTATACTCAAGAAATTCTATCTCCCATTATGTCAACAGTCGTATTTTGCTAGCAATGCATTTCTAATAGGCTGTTTTAATTTCCTTTCTCCCAGTTTTTCTTTTACTTTCAGCATTTACAAAGCACCATTCCTCCCCAAATTAATATATTAACTACATAAACAGTATTATAAATACACTTGTCATTTATAGGCGCAGGCATGGCTGCACGATTAAGAAACTCGCTTCGTAACCATGTGGTCCTGGGTTCTCTCCCACTCCGTGGCACCTTGGGCAAGTGTCTTTTACTATAGCCTCGGGCCGACCAATGCCGTGTGAGTGAAATTGGTAGACAGAAACTGTATAGAAGCCTGTCATATGTGTGTGCATGTGCTTGTCATCGCTTATCGATCAGCCGGTAAAAAAAAATACAAACAAAATTCCTGGCCATTTGGTAGTTCGATGATATAATTCCCATACTTAAACCAGTATGGTTGGTGACAGGAAGGGCAGCCAACTGTAAAATGCTACCTCAAGAAATCTCCTTCCAACCAATGCTAACATGGAAACAGAGACGTATGATGATGATGATGACGACTTCTTTGAATGTTTATATTTCATTTGCTTGTAGTATTTTGATAGAACCCATTCTAAAAGTCCATTATCATAATTATTAAAATTATATATATATATATATAGTGTTTGGTGTACACATATATATATATATAAGTATATAATTTACATATAAATCCATGTTCGTTTCCGATGCTATTTGGAATTATATGAGG
>JAOPJM010228065.1:0-12585 GCA_027124095.1 Muusoctopus leioderma | reverse complement strand
CTAAATTACAGGAGTTAACCAGACAGATACAGAGTCAAACATGCACATACACCCATATACACAAACACACACACACACACACACATATATATATACTTGCCCGGGTATTTTATGAAAGTAACAAAAATGTTGGCACATATATATATATATATATATATATATATACATGTGTGTGTATGTGCGTGCGTGTGTGAGAGTGTGTTCGATTGTGCATCGGGTTTGACGTTGAGCATTCGATCAACTGAATCCCTACTCGCATATTTAACGTGTAATCGGATGAATATTCCATAGATACGTGCACTAACGTGTACCATTAACGTAATTCTCATGCCGAATCAGCATGACACCCTGCAATGAGGCTGGATCATTGTATTACAAGTAAAACCCACAAAAAGAAATAGTGAGCGAAAGGGAGAGAGAAAGAAACCGAGCCCAGTATGGGACTGGCAGTTTTTCGAACCTGAAATGATGAAAGACAAATTTGAATTTGGATGGATTTGAGCTCAGAGTGCAGAGAGATGGAACGGATGTAGCAAGACATTCTATCCGACGCTCTAGCGATACATTCGATAATGTAATCCTAGTTACGTCTTGATCTAGTGGTTTGATCTAGGGTTACATAATCTGGACAATAATAATTTCTGTTGGCGAGCTACGTAGATAATTCTACAGAGTAAATCACAATTCCTCGAAGTGAAAACAGTATATTTCTGGTAATAATTTCACTGAATTTGCGTGATCAAACCTAAGAGGAAGTTTTAATGTGGTTGTCTGACCTTCTAGAAATAGCAGCCAAACTTTTCAGGAATCATATCCGACCTTCTGAAAAGAGGAAAGTCCGATTGACAAATGTTTTCCTAGATATGCAAACAGATGGGAAGTCCACGATTGGACTGCTTGTGATCATTGCTGTTGCTGATAAGAGTAAAACAATGATTAAGAACAAAAAGAACGATTGAATTTGCAGGATGAAATGATATTTGTGGCCAAATATTTAGGAGAGGAAATAAATTTGCAGAAATATATGTTATCTAACGTTGCAATATTTCTGCCAACTTCTATCCTTCATTAGAAAGTAAAATAACGCCATTACAGTTAATAGGTTTCCAGTATTTAAGAAATATATTTCAACAAGCTGAAAATATTCATATTCACATTTCTATTTTCTATATAATTGAATTTAATATTCATGACAGAATACGTTATTTAGAAAGTAAAAACTAAAAAGCAAAAATATATATGGCAGACTTAAGTTTTCATGGAAATTTTCCTTTAGTTAGCAAAATAAATGATTGTGGATGATATATAAATCGAGCATGAAACTTGAAAATGTATGCTTATGGAAGGAAAGTAAGAGTTTGTTGGAAGCTAAACCAGTAGAAACATAATTCAATATGAATAGAATATTTCAAACCTTGTCAACAAGATAATGAAAAAAATAAGTCCATTGTAATAAACTTAAATAACTTATTTTCAAAGTTAAATTACTGAAATTATAATGAAAAGGAACATTCTGACTTAAATCAATAATTTTTGATTAGCCTCTATATAGCAACATTTATGTGTAAGGGGAATAGTTCTACAAAGATTTGATTTCGCTAGTTGCCGGAGATAACAAACGAATTTATGTTTACATATATTATTTTGCCAGAAATAATTTTTATGTATATCGATAATGCCTTCAAAGTACCAAAGTCATAATTTATATGTTACTGTTGCTTAGTGTTGTAATTCTATCTATCGATCTATTTATCTATCTATTTTACTATCTATCCCGCCATCCATCTATCAATGTCTGTATATATGCATATAAGTGTCTGTGTTTATATCTATCTTTGTATATTTGTCTCTCCGTGTGTATATTTATCGCTATGTCTATCTCTAAACATCTACATCTGTCTGCTTGTCCTTCATTTACGATATTCTGCCCCGATGAACACCGGCTCAACACATTTGTGTCACTAGAAGATACCTCATTTTGTTTTGATATTCTCTCTTATATTAAGTAAGTGGTGTATGACTTCATTGATGTTACCATTTTACCCGTGATCAGGAAAGAGACACGTTACTGTTCTGCGAATAAAGGCGAATTAACGTATCATAATGTGAAGATAGTATTTCGAAATGCGTACGAATGGGAGATAATGCTCTGTATACCACAGTGAAATGACACAATTTGAAAAGAATCCATACAAAAATAAAATTGATGTTGCGAGGAAACTTAAAAGAAAACATTTATAATATCAGTAACACAAGAAATCCAATATTACGGTCAGATAAGAGTTGATGCTTGAGATGGCATTCAATTATAATATACCCTGCCATAAGTAAATGGTGGTTCAGCAGTTATCAAAGCAAAACCGACAGCTAAATCAGGACTGATTGATACACACTCTGAAACACTAGAATCCTAGAAAATACATGAAGGTTCCCCACAGCAAATAGTAAATACAAATAGACACTATGTGGAATAATTTAGTAATAAATCAGATTATGAACCCTGCCCGTAATGTAAAACATTTCGTCCTCACGGTAAACTATCTTATTCCACTTTCTGAACTGTCCGTAACTTATACTGTGTTAGTAGAGCACAGTGCACATATTGTGTTAGCACAGAACAGTATGGGTTTTGTCCTGTTTGAGCACACTGGATTACGATAATGCTACCCTACCAACACTACCAGTTACACCTTTCTTGTTTGCGGTAACTAATGGATTTTGTTTTCATAGTAGTGTGTATGTGGAGACAGGTTTTTTTATTTCAGATGAATCATGACTTCTATTTTGATGGAAGTCGGTAGATGGCATAATGGAAATTGCTGAATAGCCACCATATATACTTATCGTAAGTTGCTGTAAGTATCTGGAAATGTAGATGTGATCTAAAATGAATGGTATGAAAGTATGATTGTATCACCTAAAAAAGGACAATGAGGAATTATACAAATGCATCTATAGAAGTCGTAAGCTTAATGTATTTGAAGGTAACACACAAAGTTATCATGACATGTAGTTAATTTGTGTAAATACAGCTTGGCTTGTAGCAAGAGATGAAATCATGCACACCATATTTCGAGTTAGACGGATGCCTAGCTAAGAACAGGCATCACTACTTTGTATTCATTGACCTGGAAATTGCCTTTCACAATGGAGTTAGGATTTTCATTATTCTCCCCGGTGACATTAATTTTGTAGTGTAACCTAAACTATATCTACTCCATGTCAGATTTAACGTAACAACGAGTATACTAAGCTATCATAATTAATACATGACACTTACTGGATTCAATTTAAAGCTACTGTGTGTTGATTTATAGGTGAGGGATTTCGAATCCATCGCATACGCAATATTTAATTGTGATATATAGAAAATCTACACTGAAAGCGGGTATTATAGAAATTGTCATGGTATATAGTAAGTAGTCTAATTCTGTTCCGCTTGAGTAGACATTTAACGATACTTGGTGGACAGATAATGTTGCCAGTCATGATCATCTCACTTTTAAGATAGTACATACCGTAATGAAGAATACGACTTAATTCTATTATTTCTATTAAAATACGAATTTGACACTACAAGTGAGTATCAAGGAGATGCCCAAGTAGTTTGATTATTTCACTTCATTATCGAAATAGCTCAGTTCAAGCATAGTATGTATACTTTTGTATGATACTTACGTCAGAAGCAACGAATTTAGTTTTAAATAAGATGTGTACATAATTACTATACTAAATCATATTTTATGCAGTCTTTTACTATTTTCCAAGTCAGTGAATACAGGAACATCTCATACGTCCGTAATACAGGTGGCATAGAGTAACATCAGGCATAAGGTGGATTTGAACTACCAGTTTGGCTGTTCTGAGTTGATGTATGTTGGATATATTACACTGTGTTGTGTTTCTAATCAAGAGAGTTCTACCTATCTCAGTTTTGTCTAAATAGAAAATAGATACCTGGTGTTTCGACCAATGTTATATTTGATGGTCGGTGATCCTACCCATACATATATTAATATATTATCCCCTTAATACTTATGAAACGAGAGATCAACGACGTGTCCCTATCGATCCTTGAACTTAATAAGTATTATATTAACTAACTTGCTATATGATGTATAATAGAATTGTCATATCCATTTTATTCATCATTTGTTACACAGGGAACTTTAAAGTATACAGTATCCATAGGTATGTTGAATTTGAATAATAGTAAATGTAGCTTGGCTATATAGTGTATATAAATGAGTTTTTGTAGAACCTCGACAAGTTCAATTACTGTGCGCAATGGAAAGTTTAATATTTCAGGCTCTTGACCTTCAACGGAAAGTATAAAGACACAAAGCTGCTGTTGGTTGACCTATCATCAGTGAAGACCAAAAGTACCTCCATCTATTTTAATACATCGTTGAAAGTCAAGACTCGGAAACGCTGAAATTTCCCCTCCTAACAGCATTTGAGATTCTCGACAATCTAAGAACTCCCCGTTAGATCGATTGTTGCCGACACATATTTCATAAGATTACTCAGATTCTGTAATTTGTAATATATCATATAGGATTTATGAAATTTCTACGAATACCTGGGAGCAAATTTGCAGAGTGATCCAAGTTTCAGAAACAATTATTTGTTCCAGCAGTCTGATTTTTTAGTTAACATTTAGCCACGGTTAACTTTGCATTTTTCCCTTTCGGGGTTCATAAATATAGTACCAGTCCAGGTTGGTGAACTGTCGAAATTGTTAACGGGTTGGACTTGATACCTTGCGATATCTGCGTCCGGACTTTTGAGTTCCGACGGCAACACCTACAACGATGCTGGTGCCAGGCTGAATCGGACTTTGTCTTTCACTTGTATGATGATACCGATAGCATGGAGAAGGGAGACCTGTATGCATGGGCAACTGCTGATTTTTCATTAAAAAAGATATTTACCCAGGCCTGTTCCCTGGAAAGTAACTTTCCAGATGCAGATCAATAGATTCACGAGTCATACGGAGGCCGAGGAAAATAGCGAATACCTAAATTAAACCTATTTTTAAACAAAACATAAACAAATGTCTTGAAGGTTTAATTAAATTTTGTTTGAATAATAATGGACACACAATGGACTATAAATTATATTTTGCAATGTCAATTCGATATAAATTTTAAATTTATAAGTGTTTCCAATACCAATATTGTGATATGAGATAAACATATATCACTTTTCATTAAAAAATGTCAGCATACCGAAGTATATTTATGGGTTTCAAACATTTATAGTCTTCATATTGAATGGATCTTGAGGTTATATTTCCAAACCAGCGTTGGTAATTCAGCATCGACGCGTTTTATGTTCCTTTTCCATATATAAATATAGTGATATATAGGATAAATATATGTTTTCTTACATAAAACAATTTCTTGTATTAAAACATTCAATATCAAATAATTTAGAATAATGTACAAAATAAGTAACAAAACTATTCTATAATTTAGCTCTATATATCAGATTGATGTACAATATTTTGTCATATTTCACAAGATTTTAATAATTATATAATTGTAACAGACACCCACTTGATAAAAATGCAATGCTAGAAATAGTTTTACATTATTTTAGATCAGCTTGAATACTTTAATTTCTCATTTGTCATAGGTATTGGATGACGCATTATTCTCATCTCAGTATAGAATATATTTCATAAAATCGAAGTGATATATTTTCCGTATACATTTCATGATATTTGTATAATTATACCACATTGTATTTTGTTTAATACAATATTCACAGGAACATAAAGGATTACACAGCTATTCAATGCATATATTTACATTACACATCAGCTTGAAAAATGCTACCTTTAGTATATCAGTTTTGTTTCTGAAAAGCGACAGGTAATGCAACCTAAGGGTTGTCATTTGCTAAACGCATTTTTTAAAAGAAATTATTGTATGCCCTCTGCCATACTTACTTATGAATAACTGATACACAGACCTTCTTAAAACAATATTTCAGTGGTAATCCATTTCAATCGTCTTTAGTTCACATTTATATATATATATATCTTGTATGTTTAAATGTTTATAGTCTCGAAATAGAATGGACATGGAAATAGAACTTCTAAAATTAAGAGCCGCGTCACATGAACAACAATTTAAGGATATTGACCAACAAATTGAAGAAGAGTGTACGAAAAAACCCCGAAAGACCACAATTACAAAACAAACTGAAAAGTTGGAAACAAGACTCCGGAAACGCAGATCGGGTATCACTTCAACGATGGGTGATAAGTGAAAATTGGTTCTTGAAATCAGAAGTGGAATTTAAGAAATTATACAATTTAGACAACCCCTTCATAAATAAATTTAACAAAACAAAAACCTATACAGAAGCAGTTAAACTACCAATCACAAACCCAACATATCATAGGCCCAAACGATTTGTTTTCAAACCAAACATAACCAACAACAACAGAAAAAAAATATTCAACAACTATAACAGGAAAAACACATTCAACAACTATAACACAGGCAATCATAAGAAAATTCTTCAGCAAACCAAATTTGAAATATACAGAGAAGAGCCACACAGTAGAAACCCTCCGAATCTCAGCAGAAATATAACTAGGATACATGAAATTCCAAAGGAAGTATTACATAACAACAACTATACCAGCAATCACTCTCAACAAAATACCAATCCCTACAAAAAATCCTCTCATAGATTCATCAAATCAACACGAAACAGAAGAACAATGAATGCCAATGATGAGGAACGTTTTTTAGATCAAACTAAGAAATACCAGGACATAAGATCGCTTCCGAAAATGAGAAACCAAAGGTAATCAGCCTATCAATATAGACTTTAAGAGGTACTCAAATAAACATACTCAGCAAGGGACTGAAATTTACACCTACCCCACAAAAACACAACCTTCCGGAAATGAAAAAATGACATCACGGAATTCTGCCGTAAACTCAGGCTAGCTGAACATTTTTTGAAAACAATGACAATGATGATGAATCACTAGATAGAAATTAAAGTGACTTCTGTCCAACGAAAGGAAGTAATAAAGCACTAGTTGCCTACTGTGAAAACATTATGAACTTTCCCATTGTAACAATTGAAAATAGGAATGTAAAATCAAATTTCTCAAAACGAGAATGGAAAAATCTGAATGACTTACAAAATGACATTAAGATTTCAGTTAAAGAAGCCGATAAAGGTAGCGCTGCAGTCATCATGGATACAGTTTATTACAAAGAACTTGCACTTAAAATGTTAGAAGACAGTAATTATTATGAGAGAAGAAACAATTATAAACAATAAACAATAATTGGAAACCTACTGACATTTTAAAATAGTATCACAAAGATTTAACCACCAAAGAATTTGATTACATAAGCAATTTCAGATGTAAAACCAGCAATCTCTATGGCCTACCCAAAACACATAAACGTAAACCTATCAGCGCAAAGACTGAGTAACTTTCTGGACATTTTACTAAAGCCCTTTGTAAAACATGTACAGAGTTGCATACGAGTTGATCTGGATATGCTCAATCACCTACCAAAAACAGTAAGTCAGAATACAATTATTGTTACTCTTGACGTTGTAAAACTATACACGACTATAATTCCCTCACGACTATGGAATACATTCAATTAAATATTGGTTAGATCCATACCATATTTGAATTTCCGGTACGCCTAAAAAAAGGCTTCATTATTGATGTTCTCAAATACAAACTACAGAATGACTATTTCATGTTCGATGGATCAGCATACCGACAGATATCAGGTACGGCAATGGGCACGAAAGTAGCCCCACATCCGCCAAGTTAGTAATGGGATACCATGAAAAGAAGATTTGGAATCAATCGCTACTAAGATTTGGAAACACATTCCACACATATTTAAAAAACAACTGGAAGAGATATTTGGATGACTGTTTTATCTTAAGGCAGGAAAACCTTGACAAACTTACAGAATTTAAACATCTGATTAATTATATAAATAATGACATTCAATTCACTATGCAATTTAACCAGAAGGAACTGCCTTTTCTGGGTATTTTAATTATGAAAATAGATGGGAAAATAGAAACAGACATTTACTATAAATCCACGGATTCCAAACAGTACCTTCTCTTCACTTCATGTCATCCTAAACATACAAAAACGAACATTCCATTCAACCTAGCAAAAAGAATATGTACAATATTATCGAATCTGACTAAACGTAATAAAAGACTGGACGAATTGAAAAATACACTTAACCTAATTACTAATGGAGTAGAAAGGGCAAAACATACATAAGTTCTACGAAAAACAAAAATTAAAACCGGGAAAAACGTTTTACCATATGTCCCAACATTTAACCTTAAACATGTCAAAATATTTGACCTTTACAAAAACCACCCTATTCTATATGTAGATAAAAAATGACAAAATTGCTAGAAAATCAACAAATCATCAAGAATAAAAAAATAACCCAAAACATTGAAAAATGTACTTACTGGAGCAAACATCCATAAACAAATCCCCAACCCCACAGTCACAACATGCGGTAGACCAAACTGTGGGACCTGTTTATACCTAACTGAAGGATCCGAATTCAAATATTAAAATGAACAATATTTCAGAATAAAAGAAAACTTTACATGCAACTCCGAGAACCTAAACTATGTGATAACTTGCTCTGGATGTCTGGAAAACTACATCGGGCAGACCGGAATGTCATTACGCAAGAGAATGGCCCTACACAGCCAACAGGTCCGTGATGTCCATTTAAGTGGACACATAATAATATGTGCAGGAATGAACCTCCATAACTTTAAAATATTCGCCTTCTACAAATGCTCAGATTCATTTACAGAACAATAAAGCATCAACAAAGAAAAAGAATTCATCAACAAGTACAAACCAGGCTTAAATGTATAATTACTAGTTCTAGTATAAAGAATAATTTCAACACCTCCTAGAACAGTCTTGAATTTCTACTGACATTCCATTGAATTCACGTGTTTGTGGAATCATACACACACACAAACCACACATAATTATATCATAAAACGTTAAGAGAAAGTTATTTTTGACACTGCTTATCTACTTACAGGTATCCACACCCTCACCCTCTTCTCGTTCTCCCCCATCTACCCTATCTGTCTTCCCCCTCCGCCCCATCCAGGTCCCACCCATACTACCCCCCTTTTTTAGAACAAATTTAAGAAAAACAACTTTGAACTTTGTTTCACACTATGTATCCATTCCAAGGTACCTCCTCCCCATATACCTCCCACCAACACTTCCTGTTTACAAATATATATATATATGTACAACCAAATACCAGTCAACCAGATAATACAAACAATGTTTGAAGCTTGATTTAATAGTGAAATGACTCATATATAGTATGGTAAAGCTACAACTAACCAATATATATTTTCTAAATAATCTTCCAGCATCTCTGGTAACTGACGAACTAGGAAATCCTGTACACAGCTGCTCTATCACCTAGTAATAGCAGTCAGATTTTACACACAACTTCAAAACCGAAAACGCATTGAACACTATAAAACTACAAATACAAAAGGACGGTGTGCTAATGGATTCTCGCCCAGATATGACTTGGAATTAAACAACAACTATCAAACCTGAATATCACCTACACGAAATAATCCAACATGGAGATGACAAATGCCAAGTGTGTGCTGCCGCAAGCTCCAAAGATCAGAGCAATTGTAATTACACTGCTCGTATAATCCCGCCTCGCCAAAACACATAAACACATCTAAAACGCTATTTTAAGTATATTATCCCTCCTAATGAGTCCAGACAATCGTAAGACTGCACCAAGACGTAATAATATCCTGAAAATCTATATCCTCATTACTCCTAAACACTGTGTTTTCATCCATCTAGAAAAAATGAAGGTCCCTTTAAATACGGTAATACTTAGGGCTACCTGAAAAAATGGAATGGTTAGGACGGTAATGCCTTTGATCATAGCGATAACATTTGAACTGCGGCTAAATAGCAACATGAATATATACCTGGCTATTTCGAATTTTAATAAATTGTATCACACTAATGCAGACCAACACGTATTTAAATAATTCCATTGGTTGTAATTTATAATATGCTTTTATTTTAATATTTCATATCGCTACTGACAGATATGTCCTAATTACCAAATTTACAACAGAACCGCGCATTATTATCATAATGTGAGTTTTTACATCATAAAGCAATTTCTATAATTCCATAGTCACAGAAACTCTTGTCATCCATACAACCACTATGCTCAGAAGACATTTATATCTTCATCCACTAATTGTTCATACCTACAAAGTTACATTGGTAATCTAATCAGAAGTAAAACATTAGGGAACATTTTAGAAGTAAGCGACTTCAAATTTTTATAAAATACCTTATTTCGTGCAATTCTCAAAAGTACAAAATAATTGCAAGATTTTTACCTGGGATTTCATTGGTTTCTGTCCTATAATGTTACGCTACTCGAACTTTCAACACGGTATTTTGTATTTAAACATTGGAAAGAAACAAATAGATATTGTGAAATTTTATAAATAAAACTTAATCAGATTACCAACATTCTGAGCTTGTTTTTTTTTAATGTTCAATACTTGTAGCAATACTTCACTAATTCAACACTTGTACTCAATACCATTAACATTTTAACAGCAAAGGATTTCAAATCCATTTCGTTTCTAGTAGAATTTAATGATTTAAAATTTGATCCAGTTTGTAAGTAAGTAAACAAGTAGCATTTGGGAATACAAATGATATAAAATACACTGTATAGAAACTGTGAATCATTGTCTGGATCGGTTGAACATAACTGTTAAATCTCACTGAGTGATATCTTGACCTTCTTTGATATAGGGACTTGTTTAAAGGTCTGAATTGTTGTATATCTACAATAAAAAAAAGGATGGCTATATTCAAAAAATATTTAATTAATACTTTGCTAGTTTTCGCCGCCAGAAACTGCTTAGAGTTTGCTAAAAGAATATCTGTCGTATATCACATCCTACTGTCATTAAAAGACACATAGAATAATGTAGTCCATGTATACAATGGCTGAAAAAAAAGATGATATTCTCCGCTCGAATGTATTTGATCATTTCTGCTCGATCATGGATGACGTTGGACTAAACAATGACAACAACATCAACAGCAACATGTAGGCCTTTAATATATCATAAGTTATACGCGCACACTTAATATCAATTTAATTTGAGCAACTTAAATTGGTTTACGTAATTATTGTGAGCATAGGCAATGTATTCAATACTAAGTGAAACACTTGTTTAAACTTAAATCACCATACTTCATAATTTCCTCAAACCATCATCGAACGATCACTATTATTGCCAAACAAAATCTCATTGTTATTTTTTTCTTCTTCTAGCTGATATATTTTCTGTGTTTCGTGCCGTACATAAATAGCCATGGTGACTGGGTTGTCCAAATACGTTTCCTTCCTGCATCTAATGGGGAAATATAAACAAATATAAGTAAAAAACAATTATACAAACAACTATAAAGTATTCATTTAAATATTTGATCCTCTTTGATTCAAATCTTTCATAATAGTTATATACCTATTACGCATAGCTCTAGTTTATTGCTATGAGGGATTAACAAGATTCCAACTGATAAGCATTTCTTCAAAGAGTAAAGGAAGAGAAATGAATTCTTTAATTAGAAGAAAGTTTTATCTTAGTTGAAATTTTGCTGCTTGTTTTCTCCTTTTTTATCATCAAAAGAGATAGTACTTTTAAGTCAATAAAAACCAAGGTATAATTTTAATATTGTCGGAGATGAAAGCATCACAATTCAAGATGCGATTAGCATTGAACAAACCAATAAAACAACTAACCCTGCTGAAATGGAAACGAATGCACCTGGCATTGAGATTACATAGCTGGAGGTCAGATCAAAAGCAATTGCCGACAACATACTACGATACAGTTCTATAAAAATTGGAGATTAGACATGTCTCAAATCTTCTTTGCATCTGCCAATGTAGAATGTATTCGTAATTTATAATGTTTAACCTAAAATCATGCATTTTATAGAATTTCCTTCTTTTATATACTTAGAATTTAGTATTATGGGGATTTATATAACATTGATTAATAATTTAAGATGTATATCATATCTAAAGTACACAATATCCACTAACATTAGGGAATTATGTTTCGCTATACGCAGAAAAGAATATTTGAATTTTTTTTTAACGCTTTCTGTTCTCAATAAACACATGTATTTAATCATCAACACAAGCAGAACTATTCTGACATGAACAAAAATTACGAAACACTCCCCAGCCATATTGGGCAACATTAGCAGAAAAAACGACACATAACTCCCCAGCTATATATGGTTTCTACAATCTAATAACACACCCTATAAAATCAACTGGGAAACAGATTAACTATCCACAAATAGGTCTGGTGTGTACGCTTATATACATAATGTATGCATGCATTGGGAAAACACTGTATATGTTACAAAGGATGCATTTGTCCATTGTAGAGATATATTTATGTATGTTTTTTTTTATTTATATA
>JAOPJM010227964.1:0-12586 GCA_027124095.1 Muusoctopus leioderma | reverse complement strand
CGACCAAGGAACCCCACAGATCCTGGATCACCCGACACACCAAGGGCACCGAAAGCAGGCGCCCCCTCCTCCATCTCAAGAACGTCGGATGATAGGATATTACATGAACAGGTTACAAAACGTGTGAGGGTTTATATTGAAATCGAATAAGAAAATGAAAGGGAAAGTATACACAGTATACAATATTATATAATATACCTAGAGTAACATCATCACCTAGGGCCAATCAAGTAACCCTTCATATCGTGGATTACTTGACTACCAAGGGAAAGTGCCATACTACGGCCTAATAGCGCATTTACTCGAGCCATGCTCGCCACTTTAAACCATCTTTTGATACATTTACTGCAGGAAAACACCTCGCTCTGCACCTGGAACTGGAACACTTTGATGAGGACATGGCCGAAGTGGCAAATGTCTGTCTTCAGTCCCTTCAGTTGGGTTCCATACACAACCTCTTTCACCAAAAATACCAGACAGAGGAAATATGGCTTCCATTCCAGCTAAAAGGAGAGCGGCAGTGTTATCTTCACGATGGACTCGGCCGACAGACAGATCCTTCATACATGCGACAACAGCTGTTCAACAAATAACCATAAGTCAGGATTGCTCGGAGACTGAACGATTGCCTGTAGAATGGTTCCATTACTCGGCGCGTTTCTCGGACAGGTCCGGCTATCGGCACTTTAGTACATGTATAGTATATCTCGAACCGGCATTGCCCTCCGGGTAGTACTGCCTGGACAGAGATATCTGGAAGTTTACTATTATCTCGCCCAACTTCCTATCCCCCTGGTTGTCTGGAAACTACACTTCCACTCTGCTGTCTGCTACGGGTCCGTCCACAGATGCGTACACTTCCTAGTCGTAGGAGCTGAAATCGAGTGTGTGCGACCCGAAAACCCTGATGGCTAACACATCTATGTCTAATGAAGTGAGGTAGTTGAAGAAGTGAACTTGCATCCAAGTTGATCTTTGGTCACGTACATTTATGCAACATTCTTTGCCTACGACCATGTCGGTGGTAAAATGAAAGAGATAGTTGTCACTTCCCTTGATCTTGGAGAAGAACAATTAATCTGGTCTTCTCAATGGTGTTAACATTCATGTTCGCTCTATCTCGGAACATTCCCATATTACCTGGAAATGTTTCCTTAAGTCCAGTAGACCTCTTGTGATATTCTCAATAAGATTCTATTCAGCAATGTCCTGAAAATGAGCTAAGCAAAATCTCCTTTATATTTTTGTGCATTTTTCCTAAGAACACTATCACCTTGTTATTTATTTCTGTTTACAGCACTGAATTTGATGAGGGGTGTTTCTTGTGAATGTATCTGTTGCTGATGGTGTTGCTGCTGTTGCTGTGGCTGTTCTTGTTGTTATTGTTGTTGCTTTTGCGCTACTTTTGGTATTTTCGCTGTGGCTGTTGGGTTTGTCTGCTTTCCAATTATTGCTTTTGCTTTTAGTGTGGTTGTGGGTTTCGCTGTTGCTAATGTTATTGTTGTTGTGGTGGTGGTGGTGGTGGTGTTGTAGTTGGTGATAGTGTACGTGGTGGGGTGAAGGTGGTGTCAGTGTAGGTTGTGGTGGCAGGCTTGTCGATCGTTGCTCTGCTGACCCATTGAGCGTTCCGGCTTTGAGCTTGTAGCGGCTCTTTCCTGTTTCTGTTGTCCTCTTCGCCCCGACAACAAAAAACCCTTTTTGGCCGGCTCGTCAAAGAGGCTTGAGGCAGTATGAAGATACACGTGTGCGTATGTTCGTGCTGGCGTGTGTGTGCTGGTGTTTGGTGAACTTGTGAATTGTGATGCGGGAAAGTTTCTTTGATTGTCGTGGTGATATCATTGCTAATATAGTCGGTGGTGTTGGTCTATCCTGCTGTTGTTTTGTTGCTGATTTGAAGCTTTCTACCGCTTTTGTTTTTTGTTGCTGGTGTTGTTAATGGGGGTGCTGAGGTTGGTGTTGTTACTGATTTTGGTGTTGCTTCTGCTGCCGCAGCTGCTGCTCTCCTGGGTTCTGCTGTTATTGTTTTGCTGTTGGTGCTGCTGTTGTTGTGGTTATTGATGTGGTTGTTGTTGTTTTTGCTGTTGCTGCAGTTTTTTATGTTGCTTTTGTTTTGGCTATTGCTGTGCTTGCAGGATGGGCAGCAGTGCTTCAGAGGTGTGCAAAATGTATTCAGGTGGTTGGTGTTAGCATTTATATGGCACCATGGCTTTCTACTTTCTACCATGACGTGCAGTTGGGTGCCGTTTGGGAGGTCTCTTTGATCCGGAATATTGTCCAGGTTTTTAGGTTGTACCTGAATTACAACTTTGTTTCCGATTGTGGACTAAATATACTGGATGTGCTTTTTATGTGTGCTCCATCGAGGACAACTTCTGCCACCACTCACCAGATATTCAGTGCTTATAGCACATCTAACACCTTCAATTTTACCCTATACGTCTCATGTGTGTAGGAACAGTCCTAAATTCCTCACTTCTGCACGGGACAGTGGAATGCCTCTACGGTTGAGTTTCGAAAACGATTCCCACTTCCACACTTCCATAATTCCTGGCGCATGTTAACGTCTTTTGTGTAGGACGTGACAAAAACATATCGCACGTCGTCCGATCACTTCTACCTTAGCTAGTGATCAGATCCTTTTATTATTTTCACCAAATGTGTGTCGCTGGCGTGTCCGGATCTGTTTAGTTTTCAGTAATTAGTACATTGAGGGCATATCCTTTTCATCACACCTGCGTTATTTTGTTAACCAAGTATTTGTTCATCTTTCGAACGACTGTGAATGTTATGTCATCTTCGTCGTTCTCTCGTTGCGTTTTACACGCATTTGGGTCGGCTTGGCTTTCCTTTGCAGTTGGATCCTCTTCCTGCTTTTCTCCATTTCTCTCCAGCTTCTATTACGTCCCCATTGAGATTACTGGGGGAGGGGTGCTCGGACTCATCGGCTTTTGGGACTGGGGACTAGATGGATTCTCCATTTGCTCGAGGTGCTGGAATCAGTTATTCTCACTGTTGTTGCTAATGTTGGCCACGTTTCTACTCCATCACTCCCTCTCTCTCACTACTGACCGAGAGAAGGGGTCTTTTCGCCTCCTGGTCAAGTTCTGGCACTGATGTAGGAAATTGAAGAGCTTTGAGCGGTGGTACTCTGAACACTAGCATTCTCTGAGACTTGTTATCATTGTGTCTGCTGCTGCCCTCTTTCCTTCTCTTGTTGCTGTTCTTGTGGGCAGACAGCCCTAAAGTTGTTTTTGTCATGACACGTGTAGCAACTCATCTTCCTGTCCTGCACTACTAGAATCATCGCCCAGCTATCTGCACCTACCACTGAGGAGAGTTATTGAATGATCTTGTGATCTTTGGCAGTCATAATGACTGGTATCTCCTTTGAGACTACACCCGACATTATATCATTCTTTGTGACCTCAGCACTCACCACCTACCCATACCGAGCAACGAAGATGAAGACGAGCCAAGGATCAACTGCGCTACCAACATCTTTGACAGTGACCCTCATGTTTCGTTTCCCCATCTACTGTGACACAAGTATATGGGCAGTTGTATATCACAGCCTGTTTGCTTACTTCATCCTCATTCCTGAACACTACACATACAGAACCATGCGATTTAGATAGGCCGGCGTATAATAGTAATATTATTAATAATACAAAAAGAAAACACTCTACTTCACTGTTCCGCGATATACACACCTGTCGTTGAGAAAATAAAAGGGGACAAGAACATCAAAATCAGCAGGATCAGTCAAATATTATATGCAGTGCTCACAGTAGTTAGAAAGGAATGTTGTTCCTATCAAAGATCTATCGCAGTAACATGGAAAACAAACCTACAAAAAAAGCTAGAATAGAAAATATCTTACTGAAATCAATAACAAAAATACACAAATATAAATAGCATAGAAATATACTACAGAAGTATTACATAACAAAAACGAAATACACGATATCAAAAACGTTCAAAGAAGAGATTGCAAAATCCCAAAGAATTCGTGGTTATGAAAAGCGACAATGATTATTTGAATAAAATTATCAGCACGTCTCAAACCAAAGCGGTTTTATAAACAAAACCTAGCTAACCACAAGACAGAAACAAATGCAGCACCAACACTACGAAAAGTAGAATAATTCGAGGGATTAGTATGGACAGAGAAGGGACAACCTCGGACAAAAATTCCAAAACAGCTAGAGCAGCACCTAAAGAGTCGTGGGCTACACAAGATCTAGCCCCGATATAAAAAAAAAACTTCCAACTTTAAGACACGAGGAAACGATAAAATTCCAAAAATCTGGTTGCAACATTTAATGATGATGTTAGCTTGAAACAACACCTGAATGTCTCACTGAGAGGAACACTACCTTAATCCTCAATACTAAACAAACATTAGAGCCTTATCACTATGCATATCTATACGATGACTGCCTATAGCATTCAGAGCTTTAACCGCAATAATATGGCTGAGGTTAAGTTATTACTCGAAAGAAATACACTCATTTCCAGAATAACATAAGGGATATTGCAAAGGCTTATATGTTTGTGAATATCAATTACTGATCAACAAAGCTTTAACTGTATACCGAAGGAGGAGAACGAAATGTCTTAGCATAGATTGACTACCAGAATACGTTTGCTAGTGTTCCCCACTTATAGAGCAAGGGAACAATAGACGTGTGTAAGAATGTGCCATTAATAAGCAGCTAAATTTAACACGTCACGAATAACTGGAAAGCAATTGTGCAAATACAGACTAAAATTGAACATACAAAATCAAAACCCATCTCTGTCAGATAAGGAATATACCAAGGGGTCTCTCACTCTCCATCCCTTTTCTGTATGACGTTAACCGCTGTACTCAATAGGTTACACCTGACTAGGATCACATACAAATAATATGGGGGTGGTGGAATCAGCTATCGTTTGTATATGGCCGACATCAAGTTGTACACAGCAGCTGATAAAAATATAATAAAAACATAGAAACACAGTATCAGACAGTACATAGATAGTAAATGTATTGATATGAAAATCTTCATATCAACGCTTGCTAAAACAACCTTGAAGGAATGAAAATTAATTAAGAGAACTAATATCATGTGAGATAAAGAAACAGAGATAAGCTTATAAGACCGAACAAAAATTTCCGAATAATTTTGAACTGATGAACTAGACAGAGTACCACCTAGTACAAATGGAAGACACTTTGCGTAAAGAATATTATAGATGCATTAGATTAATATTTATGTCAGAGCTAAATAGAGAAATAGGCACTAATAAGTTGCCCCAGGAATAAATTATAGTTATAATATTCTCAACTGAGCGTTAATTAAATTAGCAAGACTAATTATGAAAACAAGAAAAATAATGACTGCATTTAGAATGTACTACCCCCCAAAACCCGCCTATAAATATTATATTTACTACTAATGAATTCAAAGAGGAGACTTTCTGAAACTAGAAAACTATAATAAAGTATCCACTGTAGGACGACACAAATATATACTAAAGAATAATGAAGAACTAATAAACATAGCTACGAACACAAACAAATTAAAATAACTTTTTCTGTCAAATTTAAAATAGTTGCTCAAATACCCACCCTACAGTTGTGAAGAGAAAGGAGAAACAACAACACAAATTGTGAAAAACAAACTAAAAACGTACTTTAAAATAGGCCACATAATGAATGTCATCTGAGAAGCAAAGCAGGAAAAACCTGTACATGACTAATATATGGGAAGACTGAATTGGAGGGAAATAAATAAATAAAAACTTCAACACGGACGGAGAAATGCAGGATTCAAAGCTGGAACCGAAGGAGTTTTGATTTACTCATAGGATCAACCTTCCCAACTTGAAACAGAGTACATTAAATAACTGCAGGATATGTGGGAAGATACAATCAATAACATTATTTCTGTTTGTCCAGTCTTAACCAAGAGAGAATACATATACAGGCATAACAGAGTCAGTGATTTCGTACACTGATATTATTACAGCATTATGAAACATAGCAACAGCAACTATCTCAGAGAATGGTGAAGTGAACATATTCTAGGGTATGCTAATCTACCCAGATTGGGAGGGCAAGGCTAATATACCGTATATTGTTGTCATGTGCTACCAAGAAAGAGAGTGCCTTCTGATCAAAATATCAGTCTCAACAGACATTAATGTATCTAAAAAGAGTGGAGAAAATATCAAACTATAAATACATGTAAATAGAGATAAACAGGATGTATGATTTGAAAAAAGAAGCAGTCCCTGTAATATAGCACTTCTATGAACTACATACATATTACAAGGAGTACTTTCAGTAAAATAGAAAACCAAAACAAAACACTGCACGTACCCAATGAATACAAAGCTGTGCCCTGATGTGCTGTGAAATCACCCAATAATAATAAAGCAACTGAATAATGATTGTTTCTAACATTGGCACAAGGCCAATGACCCCAGTACTCCACTGTTACTTTATTCACCGACACCGAAAGGATGAAAGGCAAATTTAATAATAATAATAATACACAGAAACGACAGTCTGCAGGTATGCCCATTGAGCAATAGGTCATGAAAACAGAAAAGAAGTGGTTAAGTATGTGCCAAACACGGTGTTGACAATGATCTGTCTACTGTAATCTGGGATATGTCTGTCGAGACTAAAAGGGTTGATGTTCCACCGCCGACATGCCCAAGTGGTAGTGAACAGTGAGCACGTACAATCTTCAAAATTAGTCAACGGTTGAGCCAGGACTGCATCTCAGGCAAAGAGATGAGATGTGGAAAACGTGTCTCGCATAAGACAGCCACACTGGCTCACAGTTTGGAAAGTGTGCAGTTGTCGCAACTTTAGCGCACGCTTTTACATATGCATCTATTACATTATGTGACCACTGTACGTTAGTGTTAGCAGCCAATGGAACTTATTACTATCATAACCCGTCCCTTCCACGAGAAGCAAGGAGAAGACGTTTCAATTTGGTTAGAAAGCAAGCCACGACGGTTAGGTGATAATAGATTATGGAGGCAATCTAATAGTTTTCCACATTTGCTCCTCCTTTCAGAGACTGCCTCCAATCAGCCCTTTTTCTGAGTGAGATTGAAATCACAGTTCGTAACTTTGTCTTAGGTCCTACCAATATGAACCGAACCATACACCAAGGACCTCAACTGGACGCTCGTATCAGTGACGTACGCTGACCGACAAGGACATACCTCTGTAGATGCCGAGTGGCAAGTTTTACGTCTCTTCCTTGTGAATGTCTGCTCCTGTTTTGATTTCTTCAGTATGATGCCGAACACCTCGATTTCTGAGATCTCCAACACGAACACACCGTCTGCATATGTAGACTCAGCTCTCCTGAAACCCACTTCGAGTAGAATTATAGTCAACACGCTTATCTTCCGATATTGTGCTTTCTTCACAAAATACACCAGTGATGTATGTGGACAAAATTCATGGACTGTGGGAGTTATATGAAACTAGTTACATGGGTGACAATCTAATCTGACCACCGAGGAGATGCCATTGTAGAAAGACGCGATCCACTTACTGAAAGCGTTATCGAAACCGGTTGCAACGAAGAAAAGCCATCATATTATAATGATGATGTAACATTATAGTATATCATTAATAATATATAAATATGAATATCACCATTAAAAGACACACATAATGTAATGTTGATGATGAGGAGGAGGTTGAAGTGTGGAGGTGGAATGGAAGGAGGAATATGATAATACTGAATGCGCAGACAAACAAAACAAAACAAAAAAGAACCAGAACAACAACAACAACAACAACAACAACAACAAAAACAACAACAACAACAACAACAACGACGACGACGACGACAACAACAACAACAACATTAGCAACAACAATAATAACAACTAAGACGAAAAACTAGAAGAATAAGACAATGATAAGGAAGGATGTATATGAAATATTTATAACTATAGATGTGAAATGCACTAAATGCTTTTAAAACAAAACAATGTTCAATTCCAGACTAAATATGATTGTATACAAATAATACCATATTTTATATGAATATTTTTACTGTTCTCATCTCTGTTAGTACATTCCTCAAAATTCATCTTTTGTTAATACTTTTCCAATAGTTATTTATATTTCCTTTCAGAAATCACTCATTAAAGGAAACAAAGAAATATGAGAATGACCGAAAGTATAATTTGAAACTTGTTTATACATACAAATACACACACGCGCGCGCGCGTGCGCCAACACAAACAGAGAATTCATATATGTAAGCATGTATGTACAAATAGAGAGAGAGACAGAGAGACTGAGAGAGAGAGTGAGAGATGTAGATATATGGATATGTGTGTATATATATATATATATATATAAATGTGTGTGTGTGTGTGTGTGTGTGCAGGGAGAGAGAGTGATAGAGAGAAAGAGTAAAGTTGTACTGTATGCTATATATGATCAATTTTTATTGATTAAAATTTCCCTTATGCACAGAGAAGGAAAACTAAAACCTAACGGTCATTTTTAGCAACTCTGGATGATAAGGGTAGATAATTTAAAGGAATTAAGAATACACTCTTGGGTGAATAAACATGCGTAGGGAAAAAGTAAAATCTGATATTTGTTTCGGAGATGAGGGAGCGCTATAGGCACTTATATTGGTCTCCATTTGGCTTCATCAGTACAGCATTGGCTTAACTCATCCATGATTAGTTCTAGACAATTTAACATATACAAAGGAGTTTAGTACATTCTTGGCCAAGTTGAATTTACATAATCATTACTAAACGAAATGAGCAGAGCCAGTGGCATTAATTTAAATAACAAAGTAAATTGTGTGAATACTGAATGCCTTACATGATAAATTCTTAATTTATTAATATTCCCTCATGGATATAGAAGGAAAACAAAAACAAAAACATCCTTGCGAAAATTGTTTCCAATCCTAAATGGGAAAGGTAGATAATTTCAAGAAATTTAGATTAAATTATTATTGTATTTTGGGAAGGTCGTGCTGCCAATAAAAACACACACCCACTGAGACGAACTGTAAACAAGACATGTGAGACGATCAGTAAACATGCAATAAGTGCTGAGAAGGAGGTGCTTGAGGGGCACATAGTCATTGATAAGGTCACAGAGTGTGACGAAAGGATTTTGACAGACTAATCGATTAATCAATTCATCAAATGATTAATTATCTAATTGATTAGTAATACAACTGAAGTGAAATGCAACCGGTGCGTGTGTTTTTTATTGGCAGTATGACCATCCCAAAAAACAATAACTTCAGTTTCAACAAACGATTTCACATCAAGAATCTTGCAAAACAAATACAAAAATGAAGATTAAATTAATAAATTAAGAATTTATCGTTGTACGGCTTCCATTATGACCCGTTTGACTTTGTCATCCGAACTCATACCACTTGATTTATTTTCTCTTACTTCCTTTTCGTTCCAATTATGCAAATTACTCTTGGCTAAGTATCTACTAAACATCTGTTATATGTCAAATATACTAAAACTGATCGGAGCCGAATTAGGACAATGTTGTGCTGATGAAGACAAATCGAGTTGGAAACATGTGTCCAAAGTTGTCCCTTACCCACAAACAAAGATCAGATTTTCGGTCTTTTTTTCTTTTTCTTAATTCAACTCCGAACTTATTCTTAATTTCTTGAAAGTATCTCTACTTCTCATTCAGAGTCGCTAACAACTGCCACTAAGCTTTTGATTCCTTTCTGTGTTCACAGGGGGAATTTTTTTATAAATGAAGTATTCATCGTGTACAGCATTCGGTACACCCTACTTGACTTTGTTATCGATATTCCTCAATTTAAGGACAAAATATCCTATGAGATAAGACAGAGAATAATGGTTCATGATTCTAGTGCTGCAGGGTAATTGTTTTATTTATTCAGTCAACTGGCTGATAAGAATAAATACCAGAATTTATCAGAACTTTATTTGTGCTAGATAAGCGTCCTTTCCAAATGGAAATAATCCTCTATGAGCAGACGTTATAAAACGTAGTGTTGTGATCTCTTACATTCTTGAAATTTTCAATATTACAATTTCAATGTCACAGTTTCTAAATTCACAAAATCTACGTAAGATAGTAGAATGCTTGAAATACGACAGCATATAGACTGTTCCTCAATTATGACTACATATATGAAAGAATTGTAATAGTTACAGCAGAACATTCGGTATTTCTCTTAGATTTAATTCTCTTGCGAGTCGTAATGTCTGATATTTTTCTATTCACCTAGACTTTCAAAGGCCTCATTTGTCAAACTTATTTGATTATTTCATGAATGGCACGCTCACTATCTTCGACAGTTTCTCTTCTTCACTACTTATTTTAAAACTTAATCCTTTAAAAGATCTCACTGTAACAACTTGTTTAGAGCTAAGTGGATAAAAGATAATTCTCCTGTCTATGGAGGATTCAATTCTGCAACAGATAACAATCTGACTGAATACATTAACATCAGTACTACATGACAATGAATTTCTTGTTAGCTTTACAGTGCTACCGCCGTTTACAGTTAGCATTGGTTTATAGATTGCCTATTAACTGCATGTTACAAGATACAAGTCCCGGAAATGTTGGTTGAAAATCTTTGACTCTATTCGCAACTCATTTACTACTATTGACAACATAATAAATAACAATAATAAATAGCCGTGTGGTTAAAACATGTGCTTCGCAAAAACTTAGTACTTCGTTCGATCCCACAGTGAATTAACTTTGACAAATGTCTTCTACTACAGTCTCTGTTGGCCAAAAGCCTTCTGAGTGAAATTTGTTAGACGAAAATTATACAGAAGCCGGTTTGGTATATGTATGCATATGTATATATTGACACGTGGAGCGTCGGTCTGCGGTCTATAAAATATTTACCAGTCCACAAATGAAGTAGTAGTGTCTATGTAATCGACTATATAATAAAAAGCATTGTCTCGTCATGGAGACAGTATAAAGACTGAAATCAGTAAAAGAAAAAAAAGAATAATTAAGGCCATAATCATATTCTGTTCATAATTACATCTGACAATTTCATGAGATTGGAAATATCGGAAAATACAGTAGCTTCTGCACGGAAACATATTCTCATCTGACCTGAAGTAAGCTCATTTTTATTGGTGTCTCTCTTACAAGCAGAACTATGGACAAATGTGTTCCAGCCACGTCTATCCCGGTGTAGCGATTTCAGATTACCCCCACTTCAGATTACCTTCCGGTAACTTGAAATCGCGTTGGATTAAATCAACTTCAAATTACCTCCGAGGTAACTTAAAGTTCATTTCATCTTACCCACTATGATTTCAGATTACCCCACTCAAATCATTCCCCAAATGTCCGTAGCCCTTGTGGCAGATGAAAGAAAGAAATATTATTATTATCATTTTATTTTTCTTATGTAACTTATAATCATAATAACTACCAATAAGAAAAATGTATTACTACCAGCAGCAACACTTGAGAGGTTTCTCTCATGGGAGATAATGGGCCAGTCCATTAATGTATGTGTGAGTGTTTCCGTTGCCGTGTATGCGTTAGGTACACTTGTGTAAATCACGGAGAAAGAGATACATTTCAAATACAAACGAAAAATATCTATGTAAAAAATTACAAAAGTACTGCGGTTGTAAATCCTCTAATCAAAATCAGCTTTTCATTAAGAAAAAAATACCCATGTTCTTATTAAAAAATGTTGAAGATTCAGAATCTCTGATGTTTAAAGTGTTTGTTAAAGGCATCATAAAATTGTTAGAGGAAGGTTAAAAATCCAAACCTTTTTCCTTTTTTCATATTTTAAGACTAGCTTAGAAACGTGAATGTTACACGTGTTTTATGCAATACACGTATCATGAGTTGTAAGCGTTAGAATTGATCATTATAACGAAATCTGAATGGCGGTAATATGAACAGTGCAAGGGTAATTTGACTTCGATTTCAAATTACCCCCGGGGTTAATGTGAAAGCGATTTCAGTTTACCAGGAGGTAACTAGAAGTCTTTAAACCGGGTGTTGATTTTAAAAGAAGGCAGCAACTGCATTATTCTACTTATCCTTTCATATTTAAGGTGATAGGGTGTAAATAGAAGAGTTGGCTGCTATATCTAGCACTGCAAGCGACCGCCTCGTAACCGTATCCCTTCCTAGCAAGAAATTATTGTTATCACAAGTATACTTCATTATAATATTGCCCTCTCTTCCTTATCTATAGAAACTAAGACGATCCACATTTACACTGCATTAGTAAGACAGAATTATTTTAGAGTTGGAAATTTAAACCTCTGATGAAGCAATTTGTAAACTTATTATCAGATTTACACCCAACTATATTTAGAACGAGTATGGACAATATCATCCATAAAACATGCCACTTAACAAGTATCCTGCACAAGATAAAGACAATCATCTCATAACACGGATTAGGACCCGCGATCTGTTCACCCAGCTTTATCTGGTGTGCATACACGTGCGTTAATTAAATACTGAGGGATATGAAAATAAATCAAATGTTACTACACATAGCATAAGACAATGTCGTTATATATA
>JAOPJM010227058.1:0-12592 GCA_027124095.1 Muusoctopus leioderma | reverse complement strand
AAATATATTTACACTCTACATGTAGTATTGAGTACTATTTCCCTTTTGTGTAACTCTTGTCCTTATATATATATATACATATATATATATATATATATATATATATATACGCGAGTCTATCTATTGATTTAGTAAATGCGCATTCAGATTATTTATATACATACATAAAAGTATGCACATATACTTGCATACATACCTGCAGGTAAGCTTGGAAATATGTGTGCGTGTGTGTGTATATGCATGTGTGTGTGTGTGTTTGTGTGCGCGTGTGCGTGCGCGTGTGTGTGTGTGCGCGCGTGTGTACGTGTGTGCGTGTGTGCATGTGTGTGTGTGTGTGTACGTGTGTGCGTGTTTGTGTGTGAGCTTGTGTGTGCGCGTGTGTGTACTTTGCATAGTATTGTCATCAGACATATGACTGTAGACATGAAAGAAAACTGAAACTCACTCCAAAAGACTAACTCGCATAGAAACACATAAGCAAATATATATTTATGAATGAGAAATAGAGAATCACCAATAGAGAAAGAGCCGGTTTCCAACCCAGAAGCGAGGCTCCTTCATTGAAATTTATGCAACATCAACTAGATAGTAATGTATGCATGTGTGCATGGATGCATGTCATTGCATGTGTTGATCTGCATGCTTTGACTTATTTATGTGTACATATACATATGGTTGCATGTTTATACGTGTGTATATGTAGCCACTACAGAATAAACGTCTGGAGTTTACAAATTTTTGCAGTTGCATTAATGACTTGTAATTGTGTTTTCTTACTTAACCGCGAACTTTCATGTTTTGTGAAACCCAGCATCTCAACATTAGTACTGAGCCAGTTATTTACATAACCTAGTAGCCGAATAGTCACTAGTATAAATCTAAATTTATAGTCGATGTTTATTATCTACAGATTTCTCATTAATTCGGCATAGATGTTTTTTTTTTCCTTTGTCTTTAACATTATATTAATGTCTGCTGGACAACTGATTTCTACTACTGTGCACAATTTCTTTTCTTTATCTCAGATCATTATGTCTGGTCTTTAGTGCTTACATTTTACAGGGATTTTGCAAGTAACATTCCACCAGAATTATTTCATATTATGGGTGATCATGCCCTTCCACATCATTGTAACTTCTTATATATCGTTCTTCAGGACTATTTTTTCTACGAATTTCATTGTATAGTGTTTCGTTCACTACATCGTACCTTATAGGTAAATACTATCGCGTTGACCTTTTCAGAAATCTGCTTATGACGTTGGTCACACCTAAGATGGTAATTCCACTGAGTCCTCATCGGTTGTCACATCTAAGTGTTTTACCTGCGTCCCTACCTCTTTTATGCATCAAGTATTTTGTTATTTCCTTTCCGGGATTACAAAAGCTTACCCTTCAAAGTGAGAGGAAATATATAGATTGTTGGACCAAGACAAACTACTTTAGTTGTCTATGTTATTTTCATTTTCAATTTTTCTAACAACTTAGCCATGCATGACTTTCTGCTGAGGAGCGCGCACACACGCACACACACACACACACACACACACACAAACACACACACACACAAACACACACACACGCACACACACACACACACACACACACACACACAAACACACACACACACACCACACTAACACGTACACAGACAGACACTCAGACAAACACAGGCGCACGAAAAATCATTTAATTATTTTCTGTTTTTCTTATTTTCTTCCTGTTCTTCATGTGATGTTCTATTGCAGAAGAGCTGTTCAACATCCCTAGGTGTTTATTCCTGGTCATCAGCCAGGGAATACTTTCCGAGGAGCTCCTTTACAGCTCTCAAGGTGCTATTTGCCTCATGTAATGTATGGGTGCACTTCGAAGCTTGGTGGTTAGCTGTTGTTGTCGAAGGGATATGATGCAGCATTCAAAGGTTGTTTGAATCGATGTTAAACCTCTGCCTCTTTGTTTTCGTTTTAGATAGATGCGGTTAATATCACTGTTGATGTGGACATTTCTGTTGGCGGTTAATAGTTTTCAGGTTTTAACATCAATGGCCCATATCTCATTTAGCGTCTAATTGAGTAGCCCAAATGCTGGTATGAGTACTGGTACAGGAAACACATTGTGGGCCACTGATTTATTGCAAGTAAAGAGATCCGAAGACCATATTTTTATGTGGGTGTAACACTCCCTGGTTACGCGATCTGTGTTACAAGTGTCATCAAAGTATATATTTTCATCCATCTCTAGGTACCTGTAGCATTCCTTGTCTGATGCCGGAGAAATAGTCAGACCATTGATAGAAATGTCGCTAGACTGGTTTGTAGTTTTCCCTTGTTTAACAACCATGTAGAAGTAATTATCCTGGCTAAAATCCATCCCTACATTCTTTGAAAATGCCGTAACCAGATCAAGTCTCTTCTTCATATCATTCATATTTTTGACATATAGTTTCATATCATCCACAAAGTTATATGTCAAGATGGTGTTTTTGTCTTCCTATGAGTCAATAACATATCTTTCCGAATTCCAGAAGAAAAATGATAAGCGGTTCACAGCAAGTATACACAGCATCACAAAGTGACTGACCCCTTGAAATATACATCTGCGATACTTTATTCTATCAAAGACAATACAATTACTGCCTGTATTTAACTCCAGGATTATGGTCCATGACAAAGCCAGGTTGTCTATGGCTTTGATTATGGTCGCTCGAAATTTAACGAATCGAAGAAGATTTCGCATCCATGAGTAGAGGACAAAACCGAATGCTTTCTTGTAATCCACTCCGACTAACCAAATTGCTCCTCTGCCGTAGCACCTGTGACATCTTAGTTTCGTTGACTAGAATTTGCTCAGCATATGCCCAAACTTCTTTCTTCCCAGCTGCGTGTTCGGCTGTGATAATGTTATTATCACTGTGATCCTGGAGGAATATGTTCAAACAGGCTGTATACATTTTATTCATTAGATTGTGGCATGCTATTTGCTGGTAGTTCTTCGTCATGTAAGTGGCTTTGTTTTATATTTTCAGACATTTTATGCCAATGCCAGCCAGATTTGCATATTTATATCCCCACTGAGAACTTACAGGTAAAGACAGATAAGGTAGCCCAGATACCAGTAGCCGACAATGAAGTCCCTTCCTGGTGCTTTACCATCTTGAAGTATTTTTATCACAGTCTCAAAGATATCACCATTGATATTTTGTTTTTGATATAATGCATGGGAAATACTTCTTTCGGATTTCTTCTCGCCACGCTGCATCTTTGTTAAACTCATATTTCTAACTCGAGATTTTTCTCCAGCAAGTATCTGTACCTACCTAAGGAGGAGCCTCTGTTATTTTTATTTCCTATCCCATCATCACTCTGCAGACTAATGATTGATTTAGAAATTTTTGTTAATTTTTTTTCTTTCAGCAACTCTCTTCTGACAGCTTATAACTTCTGTCTGAGGGGGATTAATTTATATTCAAATGTTCTCTTTTTACTATCTCCAAACATTTTTTCTATTTTATTTTTCAAATTTTGTTGGTGAGAAGTGTAGTTATTTGTTTGTTTGCAATTGACGAGTATTGCTACATAGCTGATAATCTTCCATAAATCGACCATCTTTTTTAAACTTTTTTATCAAATCCAAAATGGCATTTGTATTGTTTTACTTTTGTTTTACTTTTTTTTATATATATATTCAATATACTGTTTAGCAGTTGTAGATAGTGAGTATAAACAGGTGTTTATTTTCCATTATGATGGTACGTTACTCTGTTGTAAATATTCACACACAATATCGTTGATCACTGTCAACATAAACTCAGTGCATCTCTTACCAATACTAGCCAAAGGTGATCTGTCTTAAAAATAAAATTATCATTTCTTGAAACATTTCATTAAGAATTTATTTCAATTGTTAATATTCTTCACTCTCCCATTATTAGACTTATATGTAACTGGCTGCTAGATGTGGAAGGTTAGATTTACTACGAGGCTACATAGTGGCGGTCAGAGTCGGGTCTCTGTAGGCATATGCGTTCAAGAAAGATGCTCGTGTACTGTTATTTGTGCACTGTTCTCAGGTTTGTGAATAACATTTTAATCATCAACCTTCTTCTTGTGTTCAATAAACGTTGTTTGTGGATGTAATTGTTTTGCTGTGAAATAATTTAACTCCGGCTGAAGTATATTTTAATTCTATTCATATTGACAACAGAGGCATGCCTTGTTACTATTTTATAGCAATTATGAAGATACTATTCATTGTATTTTTAATGAATAGTCTCCCACGGGTAGACTGCCAGGGATCGCACAAGTTTGTGCGTCTACGACTAAACCATCGACGACACCTTTGTCAAAATCATTAACTCTGTCTTGAGCAGAGTTATGGGCCTGAAATTGTCAATTATGTTAAGCCTATTCGGATCTTTCCTCATCAACATCACCACACCTCGGTTCATGCGACTTGGGATGTTCCCAGTCTGCTGCCAGCTGCAATATACAGCCGCTAAGATGGTGGAGGACAAGTTTGGGACGTAACAGTAAAGTTCGAGGCTAAACCATCCAGTTCCGGCGATTTGCCCATCACGCAGGAGCCAAAAACGTTCACCGAAATCGGTTTTCCGCAATGCTCCGCCTCTCTGGCCGGGAATCGCGAAAGACCGTCTAGGTAGGCATCAAAGTCTACCGAGTCCAGTCCGTTGCTCCTCACGAACCGTTCGGCAAAGTTCTCCTGAAAGGCTGCACACATCTGCGTGGAATCGGATAGCACGCTCACACTGCGGCACACCAGAGATCGAAATGTGACCCTGTTTCTACGCTTTGCCTCCGCCAACCATGTCCATTTAACGGCGTCCGCTCCCTCGTTTTTCAGAGCACCCACCCTAGCACGAACAACGCATCCTTCGTGCTTCGCGTCGAAGAAGTAGTGAAGGGTCATTCTCGCTTCAAGCACGTCATAAGAGATGCCTTTAATGTGCGCCTCTTCTAATCGACCGATTATCTCCTTCTCTAATTTTCTGTTATCTATTACTACATCTTTGCTAAAACTGACAGATTCTGCTCTAACTTTCGTTTTCAGGAAGACCCACCACCAGTTATTAATAATTGCACCCGGTCCGGAAAAGATGGATTCAGTTACCCAAGAACAACATTTTTAGTCTTGCCTAAGTTGACTGAGCATATCAAAAACTTGTGGTCTGTGTAGCCAACTACCCTAAACAGTTGACAAGTTATACTATCCCTATCAGTTAACCGAATGAAAACTATAAACACGACTTGAATGACCCCCTGCAGTTTGCTCATGTTCACATTGGTGTGGTCGTTCGGGAAATCTACGGGATACCTGTCAGACAATTGGAAACACCTGAGCAGGTTGGCGAAACTTTTGAACCCACTCTCCGATCGGCTACTCTCACACAATCCCTGCGTGCGTCCAAAATACCGTTCAAATCGTCCACTCATAGTAATAAGCGTGATGTTCCTAGGAAAGTTTTTTGACGTCTAAAGAAATTCTGGCTTCCCGCTACAGTCGAGGCGTAAACAGCCACTCGTCCGAAGGTATCTTCATCGCCCTCACTGCTGTTCACGTCTAGGGCCACCGACTTACCATCCGGATTGAGGAAAACCATGTTTACATCTAGGTTCAGTCCTCTCCAAAACAGCACCACGACGCCACTCTATCCAGGCCGACCGACGGAGGTGTAGGACTCGTAGTCCAACAGAAGTAGGGTGAGTGAGTGCGTCTCGGAAATCCTCGTCTCGCTAATGGCTAGCACATCCGGATGTAGGGATATAAGGTCGTGGAGCAGGTTCCCTGCTTCTACACCGACACCAGGCCACCATCCCACTTGTAACTGCGACATGTTGTTTTGCGAAAGAGTACGAACAGCCATCTACCTTGTTTTAGGTGTTGGTAATCCGAGGCTTTAAGACTATTTATCCTGGAGACGCACCAAGTGTCCTCCAAGCATCTTCGACTTGAGATGTTTCCTAAAGTCTCCCACGTCACGTGGGAACCTTTCCAGGAGCTCTGAATAGACACCTAGTGTAGTTTGTATCAGTAGTCTGTGTTTTTTGTCTTTGGGAGGAAATATTTTAATGTTGCCTCTCATCTGTTGTTATGTCTATGCGTCTGTGTACGAACTCCATTAATTCGCTGTTTTCCTTCATCCAAGAAACACTAATAGAGCTATCACTCTGGTATAAAGTGCTATTGTAAGAAGCGACCATAAGCACATCAGAAATGGATGGTTCAATATAGAAGTACTAGAACTGGTGGGTCGATGAGAGGCTCTGTCAAGTACCTCGATCTTCGTCGTTCAGTGGAAAGTGTCAACAGTAAAGCAAAATTATCGTGATCAGAATGTAGATTTAATAATAATAGTTGTACTAAATTAGGCAACAAATTCATTCTCAGAGCCAAGGAAATACAATGAATTTGTAAATGGCGAGGTTTTTTTCAACAGATAAAACTTTCATATGGAAACCCTCAAAATTCTATGGGTAACTAAGAAACAAAAATTTACTGTTCAAGACAGCTCCTGAAACAAATATCTATAAGACATTTCTGGAGAAAATATAGGAAAAAAGAGTAGAATATACAAATGAATCCCTTACACAGTCATACTGCAAGTATGCAACATTTTAAATCATCCAGCTCAAAATATTTAGTTGGTTCACCAAAGTAACAACCCATTTAATACCAAAGGGTACAGACAAATGAAGACAACAAAATTATAGACCATTAACCTTCGTGCCAAATATGTACAAGATTTATATGAATCCTTGCAAGGTGCACATTTATACACATCGACAAACACAAAATAAAACCAACTGAGCAAAAAGTCTAACACTAATTTCGAAAACAAAATGATAGTGACGATACCATGAGAGAAAAAACATCACCTTTCTACTGTATGGACAGACTATCAGGAAGTATTTGATCGTGATCCCCACAACTGGCTTTCGGTATGCAGAATAAATGGCCAGAGTGAGAAATTAATAAATTTGTTTCATTCAAATGTGAAAAAAAGTACAAACTACGCACACAAGGCAGTATGGCAATGGAACAATATCAGTACCAAATATACAAATAAATAACAAGCTTTTTGAAAAATTTAATTGTTCTCAACGCTGGTCTTTTATTTAGCACTATTCTCTTAAAGAAACATGTTAAATCACAGCTCAGCAGGATTTGAAATAAAAACTAAAGACAACAGTCACAAAATTAACCATTTGTTTTATATGGATAACTTAAAAGTATATGGTAGATCTGTATAAATACTCACATGGATCCGTAACATTTTGGTCTTGAGAAATATGCGGAATCAACTGTAAAATATAAAGCAAAAAGATCAAATGATAACACCGACATTAAGGGTTTAGGGGACAATGTCTTCAAATATATTGGAATGAACAGAAATAAACATTTAGCATTAACTTGCAAACAATATCCTTAACAAAATAGTTCAACAGAAAAGTGAGATTAATTCTCAATTTAGGATTGTATTTACTGGACAAAATAAAGTGATGACCGTCTCAAACGTAGCAGGAAGAGGTGCTCGCCACAGTCGTGATTGCAGTGGGGTCAATAACGAAAACAAACACACCCCAAAATTGTTTTCAAATGAGAAAACGGAATTTAAAAAAAAAATAGAATGAGAAAATCAAACATACGGACAGAGTTTCAATCTTAAACACTTACAGTTCTATAATGGAAGCCACAAAGACTAATAGTGTTGGAAACATTAATCTGAATGGAAAAAAACAGTACGAACAGCAACGACAACAGAAAAAGCAACAACAAGATTCCAACTTTTGCAAACATTGAACGTCAAAAGAAGTGAGTCGATTTGAGCCAGCTCAGGGAAAAGAAGAAGGAATAGACGAGGTATGTCACAAAAGACAGTTCATCCAGGAAAGGATGAGGAATAAGGTGACAGACCTCTGCTTTTCGAAAAAGGAGTCACGGCTTCCATATGTCCTCGAAAGAAGAGTTGGAGGAAGCTCTGGCTGACGTGTGGTAGAATATCTACTCCATCGACCGAGGCAGGGTTTATGGAAGCGTGTGTTTGGAATTTAAGACTGAGGACGAAGCGAGGAAACAGATAGAGCTGGTGCGTCACACGCCTTTCCACCACCTATGGTACATGGATCTCAGGTACACTAGGATAACGGCCAGAGATATTGGCTTGTCACTTTTGTGTTAACAGTGCGGACATGTAGTGAGCGCAGACGTTACTCGCAACATATGGTCGGATGGGGAAAAAAGAGAAAAAAGTGCAGGTCTGAGGAGGGAAGACCCGTCTGCTGCTACCGTTGCTTTCAGAGTACCACAAGTCGTAACCCCGAGCATAGCCAGAGCGGAAGCAAACGAAATCGCTTTCTCCTCAGTACCACCGGCACCTAAGCGGACGACAATCGAGAAGCAACCTCTAATACAGGAACGACCAGAGACTACGAGCAGCAGTATCACTCCATTTTCTGCAGCGATGGGTCGGAGATACAGACTAAAGAAGGGTGGGGAACTGTCGGGAACAGTAAGAAAAGAAAGCGGGTGCAATAAAAGAGTGAGCCCATACAAAAGGCAACCAAGAGGTTAGAGGTTTCTCATGAAGATGAACCCATTCCTATCGAGTGTCCGAACTTTACGGTAATCCGAAGGGAAAACCATAGCCTACATGATTTGATGCTAGCCCCAAAAGAGGACGAATTTAATACTGTGATGATTTAGGAGATGAGGCTGGCGCGTTCCATAAGACCCAAGATGTTAGATGGTTTGTTGAAGACCAGGTCAGCGGTATATCGACAGCTGATGGATAACGGCCCAGAGGATGTGGAATCCTTTGCAGCTCGTCTAAGGCCGGAAATTCTCACGGACAATTTCGGAGCACCCAGTTTGTTGGTGATTAGAGCGGAAAGTGGTCTGTGTCGTGGGGTGCCTTGATCCTACCTAGGTGGTAGTTTGTCACACATGTGAGGCTGGGTTGCTCTTATGGGCATTTGATTTGTGTACCGACGTTTAACCTGTCTTTATATATATATATGTACACCCCAAATAGGATGTAGATATTGTAACTCCGTTTTGTATTTGTTTGTCATGTTTCTCTGAAAAATTCAAAAATATCTATAAACATGGTGTTGATTTTGTAACCGACCAACAAAAGAAAATAGCAGGTGGAGATACAAACAATGAAAGTGAGTGAGGTTGTCATTGAAAGGCTCCCAACTAACTTCTTTTACAGACAAAGACTTTCACCTCTTTCAATCAGCAATGCGATCACCACCACCAAAACGGCAACAACAAAGACGCCCTCTTCTCAACTTCACTCTTGTGCGAAGGAGCAAACCCCAACTTTATGTAGGAAATAACAAACAAGAACACGCACACCAAAGGAGAAGGCTTCAAAGAACTTATACCAAAAACACGGCAATGAAGATTTCTTAGGCAGACCCAGACACCTACAAGGCACATAAACCAAAATTCTCACGTGACATGAAAATATTCCAGATAAATTTATACAAAAATCTTTTAGAGGGAGCCTTTCCAGGTACTCCTCACCACTGCCAAGAGAAATGGTCTACCCGTCTTTCTTCATGACCAAGGTAAGTGAACTCTCTCACTTCTTTCTTTCTGACCAGTATGACTGTAGCTTGCATAAATGCATGTAACCTGCAGTCGGCTTGGAAGCAAGGCCATTTGCTTAACGATCTCAGGTCCCGAGATACAGATGTGGCAACCATCAGAGAAACCAGGATTTCCGGGACATGCACACTCGCGCCTACCTCCGACGAATACGAGATGTACGCATCTTTTTATCGGTCCGGATTGGGCAGAATGGCTGTGTTGTTTCGGAAGTGTTTGATCTCGAGGGTCGGAGGATCGTCCTGGACCCGGATGGCAAGTCAGTAATGCTGGATGTGAGCAAAAACGAAGAATAGGGGCTAGGTGGCTAGATTTCATCAGGCGTTTAGAAGCATTTCTGGGAACGTCACTCACTTTAGTACAAACGGGAGACTGAAATGGTATTTTAAGCGCAGCTGGGATCGTGTGGTGTTAGCCAATAGGAGAGGAAGGTGTAAAAGCATAGAAAACATGCTTAGGCGTTCCCAACTGGATTCGCCGAATGTAACAATGTGGACTTAGAGCAACTGCATCGGTTCACCAAGATCGTATCTAGGTAGAGTGCTTGTTAGTCAGCTGGTAGGGATAGCGTAGGGTGTCCAGTTTCAACTGGTCGGTTACACAGGCCACAAATTTGTGATCTGCATGGTTGACCTAGATAGAATGCATAGACAGGGACTCAGTCACAGGAAACTGAACACGTCGTTCCTGGTGCACAAAACCTACAGCGACCGAATTAGCGAATTATTTAAACGGGTGTTGGCGGGGGGCGGTCTTCAGTATGCAGTGATGGGTCGCTCTGAAAAAGGGGATTAGAGCAGAATCGATAAGATTTAGCAAAGGAGTTCGTTCCTACCCTGAGCCAGGAAGTGTTGTGAAAAGCTGATAATAGCAGCTGAGATAATGTTGGCGGAAGTAGTTATGCGAGGGGTAAATCCCATGGTTTGGATGGTTTTCCTTGCGAGCTTTACGGATACAAGCCAGACTCGTTCGGTCCGGTCTTACCAGATGTCTATCGTAACAGGCAGCGGACTGGGAATATTCCCAGTTTTGTGAATCAGGGAATTGTAATGCTGCTGATGAAACCGAACAAAGGGGTCGTTATTGATAATTTCCGACTGAATGCAGAGTTTAGGATTTTGGGCAAGGTGTTAGCAAAGTAGTTGGCACTTGTCGTCAGTACTGTGGTCTGGAGCGCACAAACCTGTGCGATTCCAAGCAGACCTATCCACGACAACTTCCACCTCATGCGATACATCATAGATAGAGTGGACAACAAACCTGGCTTCGGTGGGGCTCTTATCAATTTGGATCAATCGAAAAGATTTCGATTGAGTCGACCACCGCTGCTTGGGCACTGTCCGCAATGCAGCCGGCTTCGGTCCCGTTTTCAGAGATTGGATCGATTCAATGTACAATGGCATCTGCTCGGTGTTCAGACTAAATTGCCACCTATCGGAACCATTTCGAATCACACACTCGGCCCGTCAAGGGTGTCCTCTCTCATTCCTTCTGTATGTACTGACTTTCGAGTCACTACTGTAGAAATTAGAGGTATTGAGGGACAACCCGTTCGAACTAGGATGCAGGAGAGCCGTGTCGGCATATTTGGACACCATCATGGTAATGGTGTCGGACACCATGGAGGTGAAGGGGGTCAACACGATACTGAAGGAGGTGGTAACAGGAGCAAAAATTAACCTGGATAAATCGGTAGGCTTGCAGTTAGAGAGGTAAGTTCATGCTGGCCAGCTTCATGGTTTCTGGTCCGACGGTCCAGTTAAGTTACTTGTGGTTTGTTTTGGTCCGGACCTCCAGGTGGATAGAATCTGGGACGGGTTATCGAGCAGGGTTGTCAGTCTTACCCAGAAATGGTCTGTGGGTAAGCGATGCCAGGAAGGTCGGGCAGAAGTGGCGAACGCCTACATCACCTCCAGTTTTCATCTGACCAGATTGGAACATCTGATCTTTCCTTTCTTCTGGAAGGGAGTGTTCCACTATTCGGAAGGTCCAACTGCTGCCAACACCCGCCACGCCGCAGATTCGGTAGGCTGATGATATGCAGATATGCACTGAATGTACGTCACTGCAGAGATTCTTAAACGGTGAGCAGGTAGGGTCGCCCTTTGTTAGGCAGTTTTCCTGCAATACGTCTCTTTGACTGAGCTCTAGTCCTGGATCAAGCGAAGGCTACGACTGGGTGCCTGCAATTTGTGATGCTGTCAAATGCTCACAGCCCTTTACCATTCTGGAATTGCAGCTGGGGGAACTTCCCCATTAGCTTTCTATAGAGGGCTAGTGGCGGGGAAGAGCAAATACCTTCCCTGGGGAACCATTCTGCACACACACGTTCTTGCAGAGTTATGTCGAACAGCTGTTAACGCATGTAGTACGTATCCGGTTATCAGCTGAGTCCATCATGAGTATTGTTCTACCACATTTCTTTGGCCGGGAAGAGCATGCAGATTTCCTCTGACTGGTAGCTATTGCGAAAGAGGTTGTATATTGGACACAATTGAAACGACTAAAAACAAATATTTTGTTCTCTGGCTAAGCACTCATTTACTTTTCCAAGTTCCACTTGGAGAGGAAGGTGATGTTAGAGAGGGAGGTGCTCCCCTTAAGTGAAATTGCTTAAAGGTAGGTGAGAGTGGCGAGAATGCACCTGTAGACCGGTGAATGACAGCTAGGAGTTATCTCGGATCTGAGAGGGTGACCCTAGGTAGTAATGACCCCCACCCCACCCCATTAAGGACTTTTTCCTTATTGATATTGTGCTATTGTTGATGTTATTTTTCTTTTTATTCGACCAAAACCCCTCTGTTTCGTATTCCGTCCTTGTACTGTCACAAAAGTGTTGGGCTCTTGTGGCCAATAAAGAAAATATTATTATTATTATTATTACGAATTGGCAGAGACGTTAGCGTGTCGGACAGAATACCTTACGGTATTCTTTCTGTCTCACTGCGCTCTGAGTTCAA
>JAOPJM010226657.1:0-12603 GCA_027124095.1 Muusoctopus leioderma | reverse complement strand
TACTTTATTTTATCGACCCCGGAAGGATGAAAGGCAAAGTTGACCTCGGCAGGATTTGAACTCAGAGCGCAGTGAGCTGGAACGAATACTGCAAGGCATTCTGTCCGAGGCGCGAACGACGCTGCCAGTTCGCCGCCTTATATCTATACTAATAATAGTATGTATACAGTATTGTAGATATAGTATATATACTGTATCGCATTTGGATTTATAGTTACAAAAGTAAATTAAACCATTCAACTTGCCATATTTCGTGGCATTATCGAACAAGATTGTCTGCATGCAATTTCAATTTTTAGTTTAATATTGATTTCTTACATAGGCTCAAGGCCACATATTTGAGGAGTGGACACACTGGATTTTATCCCTCAGTATTTGGCTGGTAATTATTTTATGGACCCAGGAAGGGTGAAAGCAAAGTTAAACTCAGCAGGATTTGAACTTAGAATGTAAATGGCTATAACCAAATACCACAAGGTATTTTGCCAGAGAAGTGACATAGCACAAGAGGTTACCATGCCGTGGGATTAGCCAAGATGATTTGGGGTTATGATTAAATTCATTTCATTTATGTTACTAATGCTTTTAGAAAGGGGTTGACTATCGCATGCCCCCTTTAAAAAGGTAGGGTCTACGTGCAGAACTTTCCCTGCCAAGTAGCTTAAATCTGTCTGTCCAGAACAGGCCTTCCCAAAGTGAGGGTAGCGATCCTCCCCCCCCGGGGGGGGGGGGGTCACGTAAAAATTCATGGGGGTCACGAGTGCAAAAAATAAAACTTTGCGATAGTACATTTAAAAATAAAATTCCCAAATTTAAAATTTGATAATAACCATGCTAAAAACTTCCGTCAAAATTCTCAAGCAGAGAAGTGCCTGAATTGCTTTTACCAAATGAGGGTGAGGGTGGGGGGGGGGGGGGGTCGCCACAAATTTCTTTAAAAAAAAGGGGGTTGTGATTCAAAAAGTTTGAGAAGGCCTGGTCTAGAATACTGTAATCATAATAGATTGAATGAGATTATTTCCCTTTTCTGGCTGGTAAACATCAATCTCGGACACAAGTGAAGGAATGTGCTGAATAGAAAATCCTGATATATTTTTAGTATTAAACACATTGCCTTGTCATATTCTCTAGTTTAATTTACTCTTCAGCATAACTGCTTTCTCAACATGAGTGGTGATTCTATTCTGAACTGAAAGACTGATTAAGATGACATTTTAAACTAAGCAATTTTGTGTTATTTTAAATGTCAGAAGAATACATGTGCTTTTTTAATGATTCTGACAAAGGGATTCTTTGCTCAGTTGTGAGATGGCCAATATGCTCAAAACTTGTGTAATGTACCTCAAAAGGTACATTATACAGCCTGGTTAACTAACAACAAGTTTCATTCCTATTCACGGTAGTTGGAATTATAATAAAAACTGCATCCGAAAGACTAGCCTTCCTTTTGAAAGCCAGAAAATACATTGGCTCCCAATAGTTGCTGATTCACTACAAGGATCAAATGAGACCCACAATGAAATTCTTCTCCCTCATCTGGGAGTGTTGCTGCTGCACACACGGACATCCTAGACTGCATCCAGAATAGGGCACCTGATTGATTGGCATTGAATCACTCACCAACTCACTACAAACTCTGGCCCACAGACATGTTGTCTCCTCGCTCTGCCTTCTCTACCACTTCTAGAGGCCTCTGCTCCTCAGAGCAAGCTGCTCTCATGACACCTTCACTCAGGTCTGTCTAACTCACTCGTCGCCCTCATTGTGTGTGTGTCCCCCCTCCCATCTCCCACCTAGTCCCCACACTAACCACTTAGCCTAATCATTCTTCCCCTGAAATTCCATCCTTGCCCATGTTTTTCTTGTAGTCATCAACTTACAATTCTTCAAGAACATCAACTGCATCAACCTCACCAGATCAAAATTTAAACCAATAAAAAAAAATTCTTTTAATATAAAATGACTTGCTCCAACAAAATACAAATATTGAAATTTGCAAAAAGCAACTCCAAAAATGGATTACACACACACACACATGTTGAAAAACTGAACAATATTAATTCAAAGTTACTTTGTTTAATGACTGTTATAATCATATCTCAAAACACGGACAATCCTAATATTGAAAACCAGCCAGTGCTAAGGAATTGTATTTAAAATATAGCATTTTGTTCATGGTTTTCATCTTGTACAAATTAGTTGCGAAACAATGTTAATGTTTTGATATTTTAGGGAAGTATACTATGGAGTGGACGCATGGCCAAATGGTTAAGAAGTTCACTTTGCAATCCTGGGTTTGATCACACAGTGTGGCATCTTGGGCAAGTGTCTTTACTGTAGCCTCGGGTCAACCCAAGCCTTGTGAGCGAATTTGGGTAGACAGAAGCAGGTATGATTGTGTGGTTAAGAAGTTTGCTTCATAACCACGTGGTCCCAGGTTCTCTCCCACTGCATGGCACCTTGGGCAAGTGTCTTCTACTATAGCCTCGGGCCAACTTTGTGAGTGAAATTGGTAGACAGAAACTGTATAGCAGAAACTGCTTGTCATTGCTTACACTGTTTATCGATTGGCCTGTGGCATTTGTTTACATCTCCATAAAACAAAATACCCAGCCGTTTGGTAGATTGGTGATATAATTATGCAATATGAAAAATATTTTTTTTAATATTTTATATTTAACAAAATTAATTTAATCCTAACTCAGTATTCGAATCTTTAGTAGTATTTATAAGGTGTACACAATTTTCTGTATCTCATGAAGGCACGTGACCTAGTAGTTAGGGTGTTGGGCTCACGATTGTAAGGTCGTGGGTTTGATTCCCAGATCAGGCAATACATTGTGTCTTTGAGCAAGTCACTTCATTTCACATTGCTCCAGTCGACTCAACTGAAAATGAGCACCAGCAAATGGAGGTTAACCCTGCGATGGTCTGGTATCCCGTTCAGTGAGGAGGCTTAAATGCCTCAGAAACTAGGATAAGCTCCGGCCTAATGGGCCTATAGGCTCAAGACAGACTTTAGCTGTAGCACAAGGTTGATATATTCATTACAATATTAAGAAACATTGATCTATTGATTTAACATATTTTATAGGTTTAAAAATTCAATTTAAAAAATCAACAAATAGAAACAAAAAAATTTATTTTAATTTAAAATTTATTAAATATTGTAAAATTTCCAAATATTTTCTCAGTCATATTTTCCCTGTAGCCAATCAAAGCGAGACCATTTATTATTACCTCTTTTATACCAAGCCTCTTTAGACCATTTCCAAAATGCTGCTAATTTTACATTTCCTTTTGAATAATCTTCCTTCCATAACTGATCCTTAGTCTTAAATTCCATCTGTTTATGACGAGGTTTTAAGTCACACTCAACAAACAAGCGTTTATGCCTATAAACAAAATAACACCCTTTGCATCTACGTTTTGGATGTAACTGCATTTTGTAAGTACGCCTTTGTTGCCAAGAGACCCCAATAGGGGGCAGAATAGAAAGTAAACCTGAATTATTCGACAAAAGATAGGTTGGTGATTTTGAAATTATACTACCATAACCAACATTAGAATTCTTTGTAGAAAGAGATTGGCAACATGTTGACTTGGTAGTTAAGGCTCGAAGAATTGTTTGTTGAATATTTCCCGAAGGTATCCCCACTTTTGATATAATGGTCTTTTGAGTAATTCCACTGAATATTGATGAGAAGTTTCTATGAAAATTCAATGCAGTTCTTAGTACACTATTCATCTTGGCATACCTACAAAATAAAAATAATAAATTTTCATTTTGACACTGAGCTATATTTGTTGCCTGGAACATACTATTTGTATTATAAAAAAAAAAAAAGGAAGTGGAAATTACTAGGACATTTGAATTGATGAACATTATAGTATTTCACATTATTCCACTAGGTACAGGGTTTGAAAACTGCTAGGTTTAACTTCCCCTTCCATTCCTAGAGGATTGATAAAATAACACCCAGTAATACAGATTGATTCAATGAAGTAAACTTACTCCCTACAAGAATTGGCTGTGCCTATTTACTATAAAAATGTTTTAAATGAGGAGTAAGATGTTGCTCAGTGGTAGCACATTCACTTTGCATAAGGATTTGAGTTTCTATCCTTTCAAATCACCAAGGTTGATTGAGTCAATGAGGAAACCTCTATGTTGTTGCTCAGCTTGATAGAAATAGCAGCCATATCTCCTAATTACACCCTACTATTTTGAAAAAGGGAAGGACACATTTGATAATGTAGTCTTTGATACCTCTAAAATTACAGAATAGTAATGGCTGGAATACATTTAATCGTAGGTCTGCTGACCTGGGGCTAAACAAAAACGACAACCACCAAGGTTTATATATTGGCATGCAGAAAAGTGCAACAATAAATTCTTGGCAAATCATTGATGGCAAATTTCATCCTAGACTGGAGACCAATATGTAAAAATATTTTTCTTTCTTTATCTTGCTAATAAAATATTTTGCTCAACGGATGGCAAAATGTTAACTAATCTTCACATTTGTTGCTTAGCCCCAGGTTAACCTATGATCAAAGGCATTCCAGCTATGACCATCTTGTCTTTTTAAGAGTATCTAGGATTACATTATCCAATGTGTCCTTCTTTGTTTCAGACGGTAGGGTTTGATTTGAGGGAAATTATAGCACATCGAATGACCACAGAGGCTCCCTAGTTGAGTTGAGTCTTCACAATTGTTGTGCCATACCAACATGTGCCACTTGCATCCCTGTTGCAGTATGGTTGGATTGTTCTTTATCTGGAAATTCTCCCTTGATTTTTCTGCATGACTGGCTCACATTCCTGACATGCAGTCATGTCTCAATAACACACACTTCCTCATCACAAAACTCATCACACTATATCAAGTTAGAACAGTGTTTCCCAACTGGGATTCCGCAAGAGATTGCTAAGGGTTCCACAAAAAATAGTGATAAATAGGCTAATTATATGCAAATGCATTTTCGAGTCATTTTTATACTCATAATTTTATTATACACGCACAGCATATTCTCTAAGATAAGGAAATCCTGGCATCTGTAAGTAGTAAGGAAACCCAAATTCCCCTACAATTCCCTATTAAGGGAATTGTAGGGGAATTTGGTCTTAAACAAGATCTTGGTGAAGACGAAATTTCTTAAATCTTCTTTGTAGCAAGAAAGAAAAAGATTAATAAAGATATATAACTTTTATCTAGGAGTTCCCAGAGACATGGAATTTATTTCAAAGGTTCCCCAAGAGTAAAAAAGTTGGGAAACGATGAGTTAGAGTATCTAGTGTGTGTCTACGAAATTGCTTTCGGTTCTCCTTTACTGTTTAGAATTTCTTGTTTCTTTTCTAACAGTAAGTCCTCTACTGAATATTGGTCATTGTTAAAAAGATGCAATATTTATTACCTGGTAGGAAATGATTTCTAACGATTATATTATGTAAAAATTAATTTTCTTGGAGTAGGAAGTATCTACACAATCATTTTTTTCTTCTTCTTCACACACTTGATATCATTGCCAATTTCTATCCTTTTCATTTTTACTTATACTTCCTCACTCAATGATGGGTGTATGTAGAAAAATAACACTGCATTTAGATAAAATAAAATATTTTATCTATCTAATTAACACGCATAAACAAGTGGGGAAGATGATATAAAGAAAAGATACATGCTAAAACATTTGTAAAAATATTATGAGAGTGGTATACGTAAAAAATGCTAAGACTACTCTAAACTTTAATACTTTGTGGAAAAGTGAGGTGAAGAAGGAAATCATAGCACAAAGGTTGAGTAAATACAGTGTCCGCATATTGGTGCACTAATTTTATATGCAATTTCAAAAGAAAAACCGACAAAGAATGAGGTCTGGAAAAATATTAGGTTTAAGTAGAATCGTAATAAGACAGGGAAATGTTTAAATTATATTATTTACTCTGGGTAATGTACCAATTTCCTTTCCATCTTCCAACCAACTAAATAAAAACACTAGGAATTGATTAGAAAGTATAACTCCAAAAACTATAAGACCCTATAATATATAACTGTTATAAACCAATCTATGTTTTTCATATAATCTGTAAAATATACACAATATTAAGAATGAAAATCTCACAAAATGTATAAAACAAAAAGATTCTAAATTTAAAATTTGGGGGAAAATATTGATACAGTTTTACAAACATGGAAAGGATGAATACGGTGTAGGTCATTTTAGGGTAAGAAGATTAAGACGATAACACAAGAGAAAACAAAGTAATGTAATACAATGAAATTGTTAGAAGAGGAAAAGCAACACTTTATACCATATGCGTCGACAAGTGTATGTTGTTAATTTTCTACATGAACTTTTCTCAAAATGAAGTTAAGTGCGTGAGTTACAACATCTTTGGCAGCGGAAACATTGTATTAATAAGGGAGGTAATTCTCTATCCAAACTAACAAGGTCATGACATGAATACACATAACAGGTTCTTCAAAGAAGATGAACTGGAAAATCTGCGGGCCAAGGAGAGAGCCTCTACGTGGTGCTCGACTTACTAGAAATAGTAGTCAAATCTCTCAGACTACACACTACCGTCTTTAAAAAAAAAAAGGAAGGACATAGTCTGAGATTAACTATGTCTTAGTGAAGATTAGCAAATTACAAACGTATGTAATTTACAAAAGTAAGTGAACAATAGCAACAAAAATGAGTCAAAAAGGTAAACACACTCACTCAGTTACACACTATAACTGGGAATATTGGCATTTTCATGTAAAAAATGTTAAAGCAACCCAAAACACTCAGGCCATTACTGCGAGGCAGAGGCGCTGGAGCAATTAAGCACCCTCACGAGCATCACCTGGTGTTTCGGTAAAACGAAGCGCCAACGATGACAAAAACTTAATTGTCACTGGACCCGCTCCCTCGAACGCCTCGAATGCCACAGATTGAAAAATATAATGCACCAGCAAATTATGATATTTCAGGATCTTGTCCCGTTCATCTCCGGACGTAGTAGATCCCACCTCTAGCGCAGCGTTTAGAATGTGTGATGGAGCGAAAGAATCATTTACAGTGACGTCCTATATGAGGCACCTACTTCTAGTCCAAGGGCAAAGGCTAGGCCCGACGGTCCTCTTCCCATCGTCCTTGGACAATCCCACTGGCTCCAGAATTAAGGGGATATTTACTCTGGCTCGGGCTCATTTTATGATAAGATTTATCTCAGAGTGGTGAACGAAACGATCCGCATTCAGCCGACATGACAATCCACGAAGACCTCCGAAATCGAAGGGCTTGGCATATTAAAATCTTATTTCCTGAAATACATCAGCTCCGACTCTAAGAATGATAGAGATGAAGAACTCATTCGAGCTAAGTAATCCACCGATATTCGCCACAAGCAAAGCATCATTGGATGTGCTCACTAGCAATAGTGAAGTGGACAACAACAACAAGAGCAAAAAATCAACCTAATCCCCAGAAAATTTAGCACTCGCAGAAAGTAAGATTGATATCAATCAGACTGATCGAAAAGAGAGTTGAAAATATGTTTCGACTGTAAATTGTCCCCAACTCTCTGAAAAGATTTACTCTGCTCTGGAAGTAAGAAACCAAACCCCCTGCACAGTAGTAGTGCTTCATCCACCTCTCTTGAAACTAGTCCATGTTGAAAAGGAAGATGTCCACCAAAGAGGAGCAAGAATGAACGAACAAAGGAGATAGGGGAGAGTTAGAGGCGAGCATTTACATAAACCTAGACTTCGAAATCGTTTTGGCAACGCAGTCTGATCAAGAGAATTTGAAGTAAGTTTAACATTGTCCAAACTTCCGAGTTTCTTATAAATTAAATCGTCAAAAAGTTGCAAGTACAATGAGAATCTAAATGAGGGACTAACCCTAAGAATGTTTACTAACTTAGGGATCGACAAATAATTCTTAAGAATAAAAAAAAAACTTGATGGGGCTCAATTTCATCGATATTTTTAAGTAATCGTTTAAGGTTTAACATCTAAGAGCGAAAGGTAAGCTCAAAAGCGATATCAGAAATTGGGGCTCCAAGGGAACACTGCACTGATGGGGGAGGGACCATGACGGAGGGAAAGAGTTCAGTGCATAGATCTACCATAGCCTGTTGTTGCAAAAATGAATGATTTAAGCACCTAAAGTTCACATTTAGAACTGTTAACTTGAAGACCCCTGCGACCAAGTTCCTCAATCATCAACTTCGCTGTAGTGAGGACTCTATCCAGCAGGCCCCCAAAGATGCACCATCAAGGAACTAGATATTTAAATACTAGTCAGTCCCCAACCTAGCAATATCATCAATATCTAGTGCAAACAGGGCAGGACTTCCAAGGCAGAAAGGATTCACTGGTCACCAAAGAAGAGACAAGAGGGCTCCTGATATGCCTACCAATCAAAGTGGTAGAGCCCTAGAGCCCTCTCTTTCGCTGAGCTGAGGATGACATCATGCATAATCGAATTAAAGGCGTTTCTAGATAAGGTTTGAGAACCACTCTGGAGACCTCAGAAGGAGTACACACAAATAACCAAATGACGTGAACAGCTGAAAAGGAGAAATAGTCATTGCTAGAATACCTTTGATCATATGTCAGCTTGACCATGGTTGACCTGGAGCTAAACAACAATAACAACTCCAAAATATGTGGTGATTTTTGTTGTTTTCTCTTTTCTTTTTAAAGAGAAACAAATACCTTGATAATTGTGTCAAGGAAGCACTTCATTTCTTTTGTGGGGACTAAGTGTCCCTTTTTTTAAAGATTAAACCAGATTGGCTCAGATTTGGTGTTGCACCAATACTTATTTATTACTTTGTTTGAATAAAAGACAATGTGGATTCCATAAAGATTTGAACTCAGAAACCTGAATCACAACTGAATAGAATAAAGTATGTAGTGTGGTTGTCCATCATCTGCTTTATCCAATGTTCTATTGCTGACGTATTGATTTCTAACTTTGGCACAACGACTCACATTTGGTGGGAGGGGTATAGTTGATTATATCGACTCCAATACTTCACTGGTATTTGTTCTATCGACCCCGGAAGGATGAAAGGCAAAGTTGACATCAACGGGATTCAACACCAGAATGTAAAGAGGCTTTGTCGATGAAATATTAAAAAGTCATGATTGCAAAGTCACAAACCAAAGTATTGATCTTAAGTTAAATTTTATAATCAGCTCTATAATTATAATAATGGTTTGTTACATTGGTACACGGCCAGAAATTCTGGGGGAAAGGAACAGTCGATTATATCGCCCCAGGACTTCACTGGTACTTTATTCTATTGACCCCCGAAAGATGAAAGGTAAGATTGACCTCAGTGGGATTTGAACTCAGAATGTAAAGGGCTGTAGTTAAATACTGCATGGCATTTTGTCCGACACTCAAACGACTCTACCAATCCACTGCTCTATAATTATAATAATGAGAACACTGTTCTTAAGAATAGAACATTGACTTATATTGACATTTTTGTTGTTTCTTTTTTCTCTTAGGTGAGACACATTTTTGGCACATGGACAATTCAGTTAATTACTGGTACCCAATTAATCATGTAAAGCTAGTCGACCATTATCAGTTATCTACATTATAGTATCAGTGAACAAATGAAGTTGTTGGAATTCAGTCTCAGAAGCTGTTTGATAAATGTAGTGATGTACCTCAGTTAGAATATCTAAACCAAACTAAATGTCTCCTTAACACCACGGGACTTTTGGAGGCTGATGCTTAGCTTTGTTTTTTATGACGTTAAATGATTAGACAAATCTCCCCACTCCTGAATTATTATTTTTTACTACTTAGTCTGGAGGGAAGGCAGTGCCCATCACCCTTTTTCCATGGCCTCCGAAGCTGGTGAGAGAGAGGAAGGTATCCTCAGACCGGAGACCTGGCCTGAGTGCTTGCAACAGAGTGGACTCTGCTAAAGGTACCCAAGGGCTAGATGGTGGTGTTAAACCGGGTGATGGATTAAGTCTACCTCCCAAGTAGGCCACGGTGGGATTTGAACTTAGAATGCAAACAGCCGGAATAAATACTGTGATGCATTTCGTTCAACACTCTAACAATTCCACCAGTCCACTACCCTAGACTGGTATTTTATTTATCTACCCCAAAAGGATAAAAGGCAAAGTTGACCTCGGCGGGATATAAACTCAGAGGGCAGTGAACCGTAATAAATATGGCAAGGCAATCTATCTGACATACTAATGACTCTGCCAATTTGCTGCCCTGTAAATTGGACACCGATATGTTGCACATAACATTCTCATGTGTTCTAGGGATGTTACTTGCAACAATAAAGTGAACTGAAGTAATGTAAAATATAGTGTTTTAGCCCAAAAGAATGATATGCCTATAAAGGATTTTAACTTTTGATCTATGAGTTAGTAGTCCAATCCTTTATCCAGGTGGCCATTTCACCTCTGTTGTCCAGCAAGAACATTCGCTACAAAAGTCTGATAATATAGAGCAGAGATAATTTTGGAATTGGTGACATTGGACTTCTACTTGCTGAACAATGTGCTAACAAAGTGATATTCAACCATCATATCCTGTTCTTGAGATCACTAATAAGCAAGAAGATTGTAAATATTTTATATGTAGTCCCTCGGTCTGGTTGGAGGAGAGGTTAATAATCTATGCTTCGATAATCTGTTCAACAACATCATCACGACACTCCTGTAGTAATTTATTACGGAGAAAGTGAAATTGCTATTCTATTACAATTTATCACATTTTCCAAAATAGAAATATAGGAATAAATAAATAAATAAACAAAGAGAAAAAAGAAAAGGCATGCATGCTCCCTCAAGTACACACTACAACATAGAATGCTGGTGTTGCCCTCTAAAAGTTTTTGATGCAACCCCAAAACACACAGCATTAGTGCAGATGACAGCGAGGCTGAGGCGCTGAAACAGTCAAGCACCCTCACGAGCATCACCTGATACATCAGTAAGACGAGCCACCAATGATAACAAAAATTTCATTATCAGTGGCCCAGCTCCCCTGAACGTTTCAAATACCACGGACTGAAAAATATAATTCACCAACAAATTACAGTATTTCAGCAATTTCTTCTGTTTGCCCATGGATGCAGGAACCTCCACCTCTGCCGCAACATTTAGGATGTGTGATGAAGCGAAAGAGTCACTGACAGTGATGTCCCATATGAGGCATTCACTGACAGTGATGTCCATATGAGGCATTCACTGTGGGCAAAGGGTAAGTCCGTCAGGTCTCTTCGCATCAACCCTGGACAATCCAACTGGCTCCAAATTTGAGGGGATATTAACTCTGGCTAGGACCCGTTTTATAATTAAGTTCAACTAGGTGTAGTGAGGAAAGCGGCCTGCATTCAGGCAACATGACAAGCCATGAAGATCCCCAGAATTGAGGGACTTGCCACATCAACACTTCAATGTTTCCTTATGAAATCCTTGTTTATGGTGATAGTTTTGTGCGGCTAGTTTTACAAAGTTATTGTTTTGAATGAAATCCTAACAGTATCAGACTATTGGATTTATGTAGAGCATTAATCTTACAGTGACAAGAGTCCAGAGAAAAGGCTTGTCCCTTATTGCATCATAAGATGCTCCATCTCAGTTTGAGTATACGAGGGTTGTACCGAAAGTAATGCAAAAGTTGGCCTAACGTTTTTATAAACTGACATAGGTCGTTCAAATTGCACATGTTAGTAGAGTAACTCTTCCTCTATAGTAACTCTTCTTCCTGTTCTTCTTCATTGCAGGCAAATAATGGGTTCCAAGCAGAAGCAACGTGCCGTCATTGAGTTCTTGATGAAGAAGGGGTGCAGGCTGTCCGACATCCACAGAAGGCTACATGTTGTTTACGGAGATGACACCATTGACAAGAGCAATGCGCACAGATGGATGAAGAAGTTTAAAGAATGGGAAACCAGCATTGAAGACAAACCACGCATTGGGAGACCATCAACTGCGACCACTGACAAGAATCGCCAGCGAGTGGACGAATTGATTCGCGCGGACAGACGTGTCACAATCCGTCAGCTTGCTGCACAACTGGACTATGGTCACAAGGCATTACAGAAGATGCAGGAAGACTTTGGGTATCGGAAAGTGTTTGCAAAGTGGGTGCCTCGGCAGTTGACACCCGATTTGAAGGAGATAAGGGTAGAAGTCTGCTCTGATCTACTGGAAGCGTTTGAAGCCAATGAAGTCACGTTTTTTTTTCCGATCTGGTGATAGGGGATGAAACGTGGGCGTATCTTTTTGATCCGAATACGAAGGCTCAGTCCATGGAATGGCGTCACACCTTTTCTCCAAAGCCTAATAAGCTCAAGAGCCAGCGATCAGCACAGAAAGTCATGGTGACTGTTTTAGGTGATGACAAGGGCGTCATTCTCCTTGATTTTCTGGAACGTGGCTGTACCGTGAACAGCGAGCGGTACATTGAGACACCCCAAAAACTTAGAGAAGCCACTAGGAGGAAGAGACCGAACAATGAATCTGAAAACGATCCTCATTCACCATGACAATGCGCGACCACACACATCTTTGGCAACAAATCAGGCAATCGGCAAATTGGGCTGGTCAGTGG
>JAOPJM010226557.1:0-12604 GCA_027124095.1 Muusoctopus leioderma | reverse complement strand
TGTGGCCAATAAAAGAAATCATTATTATTATTATTATTATTATTATTATTATTATTATTATTATTATTATTATTATTCTATCGCTTATTATTATTGACTACAGACTTGTTCAAACATGTTCTTAATATCACTCTTCAAAGTTCTGGATTTATCAAGTGAAACTGCATGGAAGAATAATTTTTTGAATTCATTTTCATTAAAATGTCTTTAAACAATCTGAATGTCCGCCCTTTAGACGAAAAAAAATGGTCTGCTTTCAAAGGCAAAATTTTATTTATTTTTTCTTATTTGTCTACACACATGCACAAAATTGCTGCACAGGACGTCCACCTAAACCTGACCAAAAATAATGAAGTTGAATGTAAATCCATGGAGTTTGAACAAGCAAACAAAAAAAGAATATTTTACAACAAAATATGCATTTTAAAAGAGAAAAATAATGACATTTTGCTAGACAATAACACTAATGTGAACAATTCTAACGACACATTTAGCAACAACAACAACAACAACACTCTCACACACACACACATTTTGCCAAACAAAAATAATTCCACAATTTTTAATGTCTGCAACAAAAGTGCAAATCTAACTTCATCCTTTGCCACACTAGATATAGGCCATCTAGCTGAAAGAAAAACTGTTTGGTAGCACTATGTAAACAAAACAAGTGGGTTTTTGCCTGAAACCATCACACAAGTGTGAGAAAGGAGGATATTAACTTGCTCGTGCATTATCAAAGCTACAGGGGCTTTCCTTGTAGCCTCAAAAGAACAGTTGGAGGTAGCCTTGGCTGATACATGTAGAGAGATCTCCTATGTCGGGTGGAGAAGGTTATGGAACTATATGTCTCATATTTCAAACTGAGGATGGGGCGAAGAGGCAAGCTGAGCTAGTGCATCAGATGCCTACCCATGGGCTAGTTCCCTAATATATAGAACAAAGAAATACAAAGGTCACCACAAAAGACATTGGAGACAACGTTGACCCTTGGCTAGTTGTCATTTTTGTGGTACAATATGGACAGGTGGTCAGTACTGACATGACTTTTAATGATGGGGGTTTCTATCGACCTACAAGTTTTGATGACCCCTGAAGATCACAAAACGATTATGGAGTTGTGACTTGTAGTGGGTGTGGAGAAAAATAGATTTAAGAGTGGCCAGAAAGTCCATCTGCTACACATGTGGAAGTAAGACTCATTTAAGGGTTTTCTGTCCAGAAAAGCTGGAGAGAATAAAAGAAAAGAAATAGTACAGACAGCAACAGTAATAGCAGGCCATGAGAAATGCTATTCTCAGGCCACCACCAGTCACAACTCCGAAAAAAATCAGAAGAGATCGCCTTGTCCTCAGTCCCAAGAGCCAACCAGGAAGCAAATGACCATAACCAACAGCACCACACTATCGTCTTGCAATGATAAAAAGAAAATGGAAAATGAGCAGGAGTGGCAGACTGGCAAAGACAGGGAGAAAAGCAAGAAAAGAAAGACACCCCACCACCTCCCAGAAAAAGAACACACCCTAAGAGAAGGCAAGCAGAAAGTATGAGGAAGAGCCTATCTCTGCCATGTTCCACTGATGTTCACAGTTCTTTGAAAAACAAACAAAGAACTGGAGTATGATATAAAGCAACTACACGGCCATTTCAGGATAAATTCAGTGCATATTGGTGAGGAGATGGGCTCCAATTATATGGGGCATGCGAAAGACAGGATTCTAATAAAATCCAATGAACAATACTATGAAGAACTTTACATAAGCCATCACCAGCACGTGGGCCTTTCTTGGCCACTCAAACCCTAACATTACTCACAGGAACTTTTGGGGCATGCAATTATGTGAACTACAAGTACAGAAAAGCGATGGCAGTGGGAGGTGATCAGAGTTGTGGGGAGCCCTGATCTGACCCAAGTGGAGGTTTCTCACCCAAGTGTGGGTGGATTGCTCTATTTGTTTCTTTTTTTATTTAAATTATATTTTTCGTAATTATATCTGTGCTTTACATATTCATTTAATTATTTTGTGTAATTATTGTGTGTAGCCTTAATATAATTAGCATGTCCTAATATATTGTAAGATGTCTTTCCTTTCACCTTGTTTTTATGCAATTTTGTTTTGAATCCCCACACATTTTGTAATACTTTTGAAACTTGTTTATTGCACGTATAAATGAGCCCTAGCATGTCAGACATAATGCCTTGCAGTATTTCTTCTGGCTCACTATGCTCTGAGTTCAAATACCGCCACGGTAAACTTTGCCTTTCCTCCTTCCAGGGTCGATAAAATAAAGTACCAGTCAAGTACTGGCGTCGTTGACCTTGTGCCTATGTTAGAAACAATTATCATTATGAGTGAGACAAAGCAACACTTCCATATGCCCTGCTCAGGTTGATGAGGTGCACATTCTGCCACACATCAACTAGGGCTTCCTTCAACTCCTCTTTCGAGGACATATGGAAGCCCCCTCAGTTTTTTGAAAAACAGAGGCATGTCTTTTTCCTTCTCACCATTTCCTAGAAGAATATTATTATTATTATTATTATTATTATTATTATTCAAATCCCGCTGAGGTCAACTTTGTCTTTCATCCTTCCGGGGTCGATAAAATACTTGACTGGTACTTTATTTTATCGACCCCGGGATGATGAAAGGCAAAGTTGACCTCGGCAGGATTTACTCAACAGGTTCATACAAGTTGCTGCTGCATCACCAGGTGCACCCCTGTGTTCCTGAGGCGTATGCTGCATTGTGTTTTGGGGATGTAGACCTGTGATACTATACTACATCAGATTTACTTTGTTATGGGATTTGGCTTGTTGTTTCTGGTGCTATTTTATTGTTTCCTCTGTTGTATAGAGGATGTATAATGTGAGTTGTGTTATTTTGTTAGGTGGTGAATATGTTTCATATGCGCTGTGTGATTGGTGTTATGTGCTTCAGTGTCAGATGGTGATTGTGTATAGTATGTGGTGTGTGGATTGTGTAGCATTAATGGGTTGCAGTTGTGTAGAATGGGAGTTGTGTGAGTCGCTGCTGTTATAGTATCGAGTATTGTTTATGTCAGAGTTGTGTTATTTTATTGGGTGTTGGTCAGGTAGAGTATGTGTTGTGTGAGTTGTGTTGTTTTATTGGATGGTTATTATATAGGATATGTGTTGTGTGCAGTGAGTATGGTGTTTGAGTTGTGCTATTGAATTGAAAGTGTCTAGCACAGGATGTGGGCTGTACCTAGCTGATCTATTTTTTGGAATGTGTGTAACATTGTGAGCCCTAGTGTGGCTTGTATGTTTTTGTTCATATTTTTTTATCATACTTAGTGCTCCAATTATTATTGGTGCTATTTTTACTTTCAAGCCCATCATCCTGTTAAGTTCCATTTTGGTAGTTTCTCTACTTCCTTTTGGGCAATGTTTTGGTCAGAATGGATCGTGATGTCTATCAGCATGCATGTATTTTTTCCAGCCCTTAATTATTATATCTGGACAGTTTGCTTTGACCTCCTTGCCAGTTTGGATAGGCATGTCCCAGATGATTGTAGCCAGGTCATTGTCACATACATGCTTGGTACATGTTTATAACATTTCTTATCTGTTTTTACATTAAAGTGTTGCTACTGACTCAATCATGTCTCTGTATATATTCAGACTTGGCAGGGACTGGGAAGCCAAAGATGATGTTGTCAATTGTTTCATTGTATTGGTTGCATAGCCTGCACTTGATGCTAGCATCTTCTTTTGCTATTTTATTTTTGTAGTTGTTTGTGGCTAGGCATTGGTCTTGAACAGCTAGAAACAGACCTTCTGTTTCTGCTTTTAGACCAGAGCTTATAAGCCATTGTTGGCTTTCACTCTGGTTTACTTCCTGTCTATCAAACCTTGGCCATAGAGTGTTTTTTTCTCCATTTTTTTCTTCCATATATTTTGGAAATCCATTTTCATTTTGTCTTTTGTTTTTTTAGCTTTTTCAATTGTTTTGTCCTTATCTAAATCTGTTATTTTTGTGTAGTTTGTATTTTATCATTTCCTTATACATAAAGAAAAGGTTTTGTATATTTTTTTCTTAATGTTTCCTTATAACACTTATCAGCTTCCCTTTGCTTGCTTCTAAGTATTTTTCTAGTCCTACTGATGTTATTTTGTAGTAGTTCCTATTTGTATCAGACTCCACTCTCTTTGAGTGCTGGGTTAGTATATTCCTTTTATATCAGCTTTGGGATGGTGGCTTCAGAATGCTATCAGTAGTTTCCTGGTTTTTCTGTCTAATCTCTTCAATTCACTTATTTTCCAGTTTATTATGTTGAAGCTGTAATTTATAACTGGAAAGCCTAATGGATTTATACCTACTATCTTATTTTAGAATTGAATTCAGTTTTTAATATACTCTTCTGTAGTACTCTTTCCTAATTTTCTCCTTCATTTCTGAGTGGTGTATTTTATCGGTTTCGTATTTGTGTGGGTGGGTCTGGTCTAATTCTTTGATTTCAGTGTCTATGTCTAATTTAATATTCTCAGTTTTAGTTAATTGGCCTCTTCTTATAGTAGCTTTGGCACATTTCTCTAATCTCATCCTTATTCATATGTCTTGGCTGAATTCATGAACAATTTTTAGCAGGCTTTCTAATATTATCCCTGGTAAATATTTTCAAGTCATCCATATACAGAGGATGGTTTATAGTTTGTCCATAACATCTGTACACCATAGTGATTTCATTCAACAGGTTTGTGTGTTATAGCACCGGAAGTTGGAGGGAAGTGACATCACGTCAGCGAAAGTGAGGAGTGAAGGGGCCTCTTCACACATGTAGCGTCGAGCGATCAAGTTGTGTCAGTTGTCTGGCATATTCTAGTTGTCTGACATATTCTAGTTGTCTGGCCAGTCGGTAGGGTAAATGTGTGACTCTTAATCACGCAACAAGTTAAAGTCGGCGAGAAAGGAACTCCTTCAAGGTGGAGTCCCAGAATTAAGTAGATTTTACAAAATGTTATCTCCAGAAATTGGGAAGTTTGAGGTGACGGACTATGACTTAGAAGGACGTGTGCTGAATTTGTACTTGGAAATGGATGAGTTGAACCAGCTGAAGGTTGAGAAAATCGAGAAGCGATTGAAAGACGCATACATGGAGGGAGCGTTCAGAGCATATAGCAAGATAGGAAGGGTGAGATGGACCGGAGAACAGGTGGATGATTATGTTAGCGAGATTAAGAGGCTGGCTGGGCTAGCCGGGTTTCCTGGTGAGGCGATGGAGAGAGAGTGGTGAAGCTGGCATTCGTAACTGGTTTCCCCGATCATATCTTGTTGAGGCTGCAGCAGTTGTCAGACATCGAGACGATAACCATGGGCGACTTAGTGGACAGAGCTAGAGTGTGGACACTGGACAATGCCCAGGATCGTGTGGCAGTAGCAATGGCTGAGCCCGGTAGAACGAAGTGGCAAGCAGCGAATGACAAAGACAGGAGAGCAGAGGGGGAACGGACGCGGACTTTCAAGGGACAGTGCTTCAGGTGTGGAGGTCCGCACATGGTTAGGGACTGTAAAGAGCTGAAGCCCGAAGTTATATGCTACCGGTGTAACCAAGCAAGTCACATTGCCAGCTATTGCAGCCAGGAAAACCGACAAAGGGGGGGCTACTGCACCGGTAGCTACCCCTGCAAGCAATTAGAGGCGCTCCTGTATTCCCTGCCTGTAATAGGGGTACTGGTGGGAGGAAGGGAGGTGAGAGCCCTCGTGGATACAGGCTGCACAATAACCCTAGTAACCCCGAAGTTGGTTGATAACTGGAGTGGAATAAGCAGCTTAAGAGCAGTGGATGGAAGGGAGATTAGGTGTAGAGGCGTCAGTATGGTGGAGTTAGCAGTTCAGATATGAATGTAGATAACCGAGCACAATGCCACCACATCTTGAGAAAGAAGGACCTGCATCTGTTCAGATTGGGGACGAGGTTTGGGTGAGACCACCCAATCGGGGAAAGGAAGGGTGACGGAAGTGAATTCCTGAAACAATGTGTCAGTTGACAGAATGCCTGGACATCCGTAGGGTCGTCAGCTTATCAGATGACGAAGAACAAGGAGAGGGTGAAACCAGCACTACAGCCCTGCAAAGGTCTCAGAGGGAGCGACATCCACCTAGGTGGATGAACGACTTCAAAATGGAATGAGGGTTGTGTGAAGTGATCTTTAGATCAGAAGGGCGTGTGGTATAGCACCGGAAGTTGGAAAGGAAGTGACGTCACATCAGCGGAAGCGAGGAGTGAAGGGGCGTCTTCTCACGTGTAGTATCCAGCGATCAGGTTGTGTCAGTTGGGGCTCCACATATTCTAGTTGTCTGGCCAGTCGGTAGGGTAAGTGTGTGACTCTTAATCGCACAACAAGTTAAAATCGGCGAGAAAGGTACTCCTTCAAGCTCGAGTCACAGAATTAAGGTAAGCGATTTGTCTTTCACACCAGTTTGTTAATGAAGTCAGTCCAAGGCAAAAGATGAGGGGGTTAATGATTCTCATTGGAAGATTGCTCTTCTTATGGGTATAGGGCTGGTTTTAATTATCTTCTCTTTGCTTTGTAGTGATATTGTTGTTTTCCATTTTGACCTGGCATGGCTGATGTATTTTGTTAGTATTGGAGCTACTTTATTTATGTAGATCAGAAGTGGGGAACCCTTTTATGCTGGAAAGTCACATTGAAATTAAGTGCCATCTAAAAAGGCCACATTTCGAAAACAAATTTATACTGCTAAACCTATTAGTTTATAAAATATAATATTTAATAAAAACTCTAACAAAATATTTAAAAAATCAAAGTTTCAGAATAAGCACACTGACCATAACTATTTTAAATTTTTTTTTTTTTTAATCCTGTTTTAAACAAAATTGTAATTAATTACTTTAAACAAGTAATTACAAGTGTAGATGAAGAAATATAAGTAGGTATTTCTAAAATTCACAATTAATTGGAAAGATAGGCTTAATTCACAATTAATTGAAAAGATAGGCTTGAAATAAAATTTAATCAACAAAAATATATTCCAGTATAAGGATTGTATCTCAAGCATTGTACTTCTTTCAGAAGGCTGCAAGTTTCCTACCTCTGATGTCAGTATCTCCAGTATCCAGAAGTGGGGAATGCTATCAAATGCTTGTTGGTAGCCAGTCCAGGCCATGCTAAAGTTTATTTTCCTCTTTTTACTGTCTTCTATAATCTCCTGGTTCACCAATAACTGCTCTTTACAGCCATACATCCCTTTCCGGCACCCTTTCTCTTCCTCTGGTACTATATTATTTATTGCTCTCCAGGTTAGTAACCTGCCTGTTGCAGAGTATGGATGTAACGGCTTTGTATATTGTTGGCAAGTAGGTTATAAGCCTATAATATGGGGGGGGGGGGCCTCTTGTATTTTTGTTTTTGGTAATTAATGTTATTTTCCCCTCCAGTAGACAATCAGGTGTTGATTCTGGTCTGCTTACCATTTCCTTCAATGCTGTTACTATATACTTATGAGTACTGGTCAGGTGCTTCAGCCAAAAATTGGGGACCTTGTCTATCCCAGGTAATTTTCTACTTGCTTGCATTTCTCAATATGTAAGTGAGTTCAATAACAGTTATGGTGGACCATACTTTCAATGCTATTATATTTTTTTTCCTTTTCACTTCTGATCCATTGTGCTGATGTGTTGATTGTTTTTGCTTCATATTCCCTCCCAGTATGCTTGAATTTCTGTTTGTAATGTCCTCCAGTGTTGTTTTTTTTCTTTTTCTATTTTCTTTTTCTTTCCTTTTTTTTTCTCTCTTTTCTGTTAATGTGTCAGTAGAATTTTTTGGTATTTAATTGAAATACTTTAGTCTCCTTGAAGAAAAATACACGTTTTTCAAAGTGTTTTATTCTGTATGCTTTTGCTGATATGATTTGTTTAAGCTTTTTTTTTTTTGTATCTGGGATGTCTTCTTTTTTATTCATATTGTACTTTTTTTGTTATTTGGGTCCTGTTTTTCTTTTTCATGTTGAATCCCTTATTTTCCATTTCCCTAAGGAAGGATAAGTCTTTCCTTTTTTTTTTGTCAATTTTATGTATTATATTTTCTTTCTATTTTGTGGGGGTTGGGTTTGGCTGAGGGTCTATCTCTATTAGGATCAAGCCTGGTGTCCCTTGATAATACCACTGCTATTGAATAGATCAGATCATTCAGTTTGCTGTCATGAACAGAATTTCTTGCAGAGCTCATTAATTTATTTATTCTTTTGTAGAGCTGCTTGTTCATTTATAGCTTGGGGCAGGGGGGGGGGGGGGGTTACATTGATCCATGTCCATTGATGCTGTAATGTTCTCTTCTTCTGTGTTCTTTACTGTTTCTGTTAAGTCCTCCTCAATGTTAACTCTGCTTGTTCTGTTGTGATGTGTGTTTTTTATTCTGTTTGTTGTTAGGTGTGGGGTCAAGAGTATACTTTTATTGTGGCTGTGTATTTAGTTGAGTGTTTCTATGGGGACTACTATGTTCATAATTTTTTTTTAAATTTTAGTTCTTTTTTTTTTTCTTTTGAAAAGCTTTTGATTTTCTTTTGAAAAGCTTTTGATTTACTTATCAAAATATGCTTTTGATTTGCTTATTTGTTTCTTGTGTGGTGGATTCTGTATTATTTTTACTTTGTTTTCAGGTCTCTCTTATTGTATGTGTGGTCGTCTCTGCTGTGTTTCTTTCTTTCTTTTGTGAAGTCATATGTGTTTTGTATGTGATGCTTTCATTGGCTTGTTGTAGGTCATTTTTTATGTGTGGTTAGATTTTTTTTTGTTTTATTTTCAGTGTGTATTCTGTCTATAAGTTGTTCTATTTCAATTTTTGGGGTCTTGTTATATTTTATTATAAATCTCCATACATTCATGTGTGTTTGCAGTAATATTTCTCCTTACTTCTTCATTCTTTTATCTCTGTAACTCATACATCTCTTTTATAATGCTTGTGTGCATTGGATACAGTGTTGTTGTGTAGTAGGAATTTAACATTTCAATGTAATCTTCATTGGCCCAGTGTTCTTTTTTCAATTTTGTTATATTTTGGACACTAACATTAACATTAAGAGACAGGTCTTTTGACTTCTGAACTACTGTTATTATTATTAGTATTTGTTCTGGCTCACTGTGCTCTGATTTCAAACCCCACCAAGGTCAACTTTGCCTTTCATCCTTCCGGGGTCGATAAAATAAAGTACCAGTCAAGTACTAGGATTGTTGGCCTTGTGCCTAAATTAGAAACAATTATTATTATTAAAAGAAATCATTATTATTATTATTATTATTATTTTTCTTTTTTTGGCATAACTAGATTTATATCCATTATCTAGATAACAATTTTATATATCTAGACGCTACGAAAATAATCTAGATCTAGATAAAAATTATCCAAATTGGCAACCCTGGTTAAAACATTAACGAGATTATTATAGCCTATCACTACTTTTCAGTGTATAAGTATATAATACTTTATTTAATAATATGACAAAGTATTGCGCGGTTGCACAGTGTAATTGCATTCACTAATTATCACAGCACATATTTACCAAGCAAGCAAACAAAGACGGTAATCATGTATTTTACTAACTGAAAAGTAATTACATTCTTACCAACTGCCATCAATGAGTACTATCACAATAATTTCCACTAAAGGGCAAGTGTAATTTGTGTTCGGGGGTCTGTAGCAACTCTTGTCCGGGGTGTCATCTGCTGATCTGTGGTACCGCAGCCATGATTGTCGTACTGATCAGGGATCCCCTGTTTAGCACCAAGTCAACCTTGATCAAGCTGACCTATGATCAAAGGCGTTCCAGCTGCGACCACCCCATATATTTAAATAAATTTACAGGACTACATTTCCAACGTGCCTCCCCTTTCTTTAGGACGGTAGAGTGTGATTTGAAGGATATTTAACGGCTATTTCAAGCAGATGGATCAACCACGTAGAGGCTTCCACATATGATTGTTGTGTTGTTCTGTGTATGCGCCTGACGTATTTCTGGGTCGTGTTGGCGCGTTTAAACGGATGTGGGATGTGTAATTTTGCATGTAGGCGTCTAAGTGTCTGTGTGAATGTGTGTGCGCGTGTGTGTAAATATTAAATATACATGCATAGTGTGTATATAACTGTGTATGTGTATGTGTATGCACGTGTGCATGTGTGTAACTCTCAAATATGCATGCATATGTGTGCATGTATTTGCAAATGCTTGTCAGTACGTATGTGAGTATGATTTACACAACTGATTAAACCCACTGTCAAACACCTCTCTTTATCCCCCTATCTCTCACTCTCTCTCTTCCTTCTCTGTGCCTCCCTTCTTCCCTCTCTACCCCCACTCTCTCTCTCGCTGTCTCTCTCTTTCTCCTCCCCCCCCTCTCTCTCTCTCACACACAGTTACTCCACCCTTTAGCCACCCCGGCTACAATACAAATGTACAGGGAATTAATTTATTCACATTAGTTCACAGCAGTTACCAGTGTTCACCTCTTCCCCACAGCAATAACACAAACAACAACAACAACAACAACAACAACAATGTTGGCGACTCCAATCAGGGTGTCTTTACGTGGTCTCTCGATCTGCTAACAATAGTAGCCAAATCACCCTCATATCACACCCTACCTTCTTAAGAAAAACAACGAAGAACGCATTGGATGATGATGTCATAGATACACTGTCATGGCTGTTAATCTCTGTTGATCATAGGTCTGCCCAATCAGGATTGACCTGGAGATAAACAATAACAACAACACCACGATGTCAATGAGTCAATAAAGGAGCCTCTACATGGTCGCTTGATGTGCTAGAAATAGCAATCAAATCTCCCTCAAATCAAACCCCACCGACTTAAAGAAGAGTGATACATTGTACTATGTAGTGATACATTTATGAAAAAAAGATAGGATAGTCACGACTGAACGTCTTTGATCATAGGACTAAACAACAACAATTAGCCAATTAGCCAATTAGCTTGACCTGCTAGAAATAGCAGCCAAACCTCCCTGAAATCACACCCTACCATCTAAAAAAAGAAAGGAAGGACACGTTGGATAAAGACATCCTAGGCTAAAAAAATTATGGGATTGTCACGGCTGGAACATCTTTGAGGATAGGAGTGCTTGATCAAGGTAGGGGGTGACGTACACCTAAACAACAAAACCAACATTACCACCACAACAACACCACCATCACCACTATCACCATAAACACAACCATCAACACACCAAAGTGGGAGCATCTACGTGGTCACCCGATCTGCAAGAAATAGCGGCTAAATTCCCTCAAATTACACCCTTGAAAAAGGAAGGACACATGGTATACAATGTCGTCTTAAAATACTAAAAGACAGGATAATCACGACTGCAAACACCTTTGATCATAAGTTTACTCAGTCAAGGCCAACCTGAGTCTTAACAATATCAACACCACCATCAACGCCTTTGATCATACATAGGTCAGCTCGATCAAGGTTGACATGGGATTGAGCAACACCAACAATTAACCGACGGGGAAGCGTCTACATGGTTACTTAACCTGTTAGAAATAGCAGCCCAATTTCCCTCTTATCACACCCTACTTTAGGCCTAGATAAGTGTTTCTTATATAAATATATAAATATTTAACATTAGCAGCCTTAAATTCAACGTTACGGGAAATAAATTTAGCAAAAATAGCATGATTAATGATAAAGAATTTTTCAACTTAAAATCAATTTCCCGACTGGAATCCCCAAATTTTACCCTGAAATTCTGAAATTTTCCTCTCGGTGGGAAGAGAAAGGATCTGTCCAGATTAAATTTTTTTTAAATTGCGGTCCTAGATGCTGGTTAGAACTGGCACGTCTTTGATAATAAGAGTCTGCTTGATCAGTGCTAACCTGGGCCTAAACATCAACAACACTATCAGCACCATCATCACTACCACCACTACCACCACTACCACCACTACCATCGCCATCAACACCGAGACCAAAACCACTATCACCACTATCGCCATTACCACCAACAAGACCTGGAGCTAAACACCAGCATCATCATCACCTCCACAATCATCACCTCCACCACCACTACCACCATCACCTCCACCACCACTACCACCACCATCACCACTACCACCTCCACCACCACCACTACCACCACCACCACCACCACCCCTATCATTACCAGCTAGAACCCACAAGTTATCTGTCTGACAAATCTGTTGGCATTAATAGTGTGGTTGGTTTATCTATCATCAGTAGATGTCATGTCTCATGTAGTGAGTGTAAGTATTGACATAAGTGGGAGGTCTAAGAGAGAGAGAGAGAGAGAGAGAGGGGGGGGAGGAGGTCATCATAGACAGACTGTTGTACGACTGGATAGACCAGTAGACGGCTAAATGGGTGGAGAGCGAGAGACGAACGATCGTTTGCATAGATAAGCTATTATAAGCGATAATGACAAACTATAGTTAGTGTGTGAAGAGCATGAGTAGTAGTAGTAGTAGTAGTAGTAGTAGTAGTAGTAGTAGTAGTAGTGGTAGTGGTAATAGTAGTAGTAGTAGTAGTAGTAGTAGTAGTAGTAGTAGTAGTAGTAGTAGTAGTAGTAGTAGTGGTGGTGGTGG
>JAOPJM010226461.1:0-12605 GCA_027124095.1 Muusoctopus leioderma | reverse complement strand
TATATGTATGTAAGAGAAGAGAGGGAGAGAAAATATATATATATATAATCTTTTGGCTCAACTATTTGTATATAGAATGTAGGAACAGATTACCCAAAGACAATTCAGAAATATACTGATGAAAGTATAATGAAGAAAAAATATAAAAACAAACATGAGGTTAAAATTATTCTTTTCAATTTAAATTAATATGAATTTAAATTGAATTCAATTGAGGTAATAACATTTTTGTGCTAGTTTCAACAACAAGAACAAAACCCACATTAGAGCGACAATAGAATAATAATAATAATAATCATAATATGAAAGCAATATGCAAGATTAATGTGAAGGAAATGAGAATGAGTTGAGTTACATGAATTTTGCTTAATCGAATGAAAACTAAGTTAAGTATGGTTGTGTAGAAAAAAGAAATTAATTAATAACATCAAAATAGAAATGAAAGATGGAAACCTAACAATGAGATAAAGATGCTAATTTCTGAAAAATTTAGTTGTTTTTTGTTTTGTTTTCTTTGTTTTAAAACTATTAAGGAATGTATATTGCAAGATAAATGGGTAATTTAATTTGTTTTTATTTAACTAGTGATAATGTAAAAAGAAAGATCAATGAAAAGGATCTTAAACATTAACTGATAATCTGTTTAGAAACTTTATAAAAGTACAAATATAATAGTGTGGATTTTATAAAATCTATTTTATTGCAATTTGTTTTAAAATTAATAAAAGCAAAAAAAAAACAAAAAAAAAGTATTTTATAGCAATATTTATTGCAATTTCCTAAAATCTTTGAGTTAATTGAAAGTGAAATAACGATGCCAAAAAAAAAAAAGCTTTATAAATTAAGCTTGATTTTGCTATTACAATTTACAACATAGCTTTTCAATTTCTATTGTAATTATCACCCAGATCCAATTACTTTCTTGAAATATATTCAATTAATTGAGGTTCTATATTTCTTTCATAGTTTAAAAATGCTTCTCTGAGATAATTTGGGCAGTTGCTGAAATAAAACTAATAAGGTGGAAAATTATGATTATATATGTTGACCCTATCTCAAAATGAAGCTTATCTCTTCTGTGACACTACCATCATTATTAGACCCTCATCATCATCATCATCATTGTCACCATCACCATTATCATTACTACCATCCTTCTCTGAGTTAAAAGCAATTTTAAAAGGGTTTTTTTTCCCCCCCTGTTTGTCTAGTTATTCAATGTTTGGTAAACGGCCTCTCATCATATATTCTTATCATTGTTCAGCTCTAGGATATTTCCTGGTCATTAATACTGAAAGATCCACTAAAATAGAGTATGAATTATATGTACTCAAAAATCCATGTACTTTGTTTATTCTTGAGCACAAATAATCACGTAACAATGTTATTGCTTTCTTGATGTTGTTGTTATTTAGCCCCAGGCCAATTCTCATTGAGCAGACCTATGATCAAACGTGTTCCAGACGTGACCATTCCATCTTTTTTTATTTTTACAGACATATTTTTTTTATATTTGTATTGCTTAGTCAGGAGGAATAGCAGTGCCCATCACCCTTTTTCAGGGCCTCCGAGACTGGTGGGAGGGAGGGTGGACGGTATCCTCAGACCGGAGACCTGGCCCGAATGCTTCCAACAGAATGGACTCTGCTAAAGGCATCGAAGGGTAGCCAGGTGGTGGTGTTAAACTGGGTGACAGATTAAGTCTACCACCCATGTAGGCCACAGCAGGGATTTGAATTCAGAACACAAAGAGCCGGAATAAATACCACAAGGTATCCTCTCCGATGCTTTAACGGTTCCACCAGTCCACCACGCTAAACTGGTACTTTATTTATCTATCCTGAAAGGATGAAAGGTAAAGCTAACCTCAGCGGGATTTGAACTCGGAGCACAGTGAGCTGGAACGAATACCACAAGGCATTCTATTCAACACTCTAATGACTCTGCCAATTCACCACCTACAGTGTATCTAGGACTACATTATCCAATATGTTCTATTTTTTTAAAGACAGTAGTGTGTGATTTGAATGAGATTTGACTGTTATTTCTAGCAGGTTTGTGTAGATCCCTTCTTATTGGCTCATATTGCTTTCATTTGAAACAACTGAAGCAGCAATATAATGTATTATTTGGTACGTGTTCATTTAAGCGTGGATTATTTTTTAACCCCATTCTCTAACTTATTTGTTATGCATTTTTTAAAAAGGAGTCTTTGGATTTTCATGTTTTGAACATCAGAGATTCAGAATCTGCAAAAAATGTTTTTAAAGTTAAAAATAATATTATTTCAAAAAGATTTATTTTTTAATTTTTTTTAATTTAATAAAAATCAGAAACTGATTAGGGTTAAGGGATTAACAACTGTAGTACTTTTTTTTTGTATATAAATATATTTCATTTGCATTCAAAGTGTATAAATATGTTTTGTTTGCATTTGAAAGCATTAGTTGTTTCACTTTTCAAAAATGTTAAATGTTATTTCAGCATCATTAGTTGTTTTAAGGATAAAAATGTAATTACAAATGCAAACAAAATATATTTACACACTTCAAATACAAATGAAATATATTTACATACACACAAAAGTACTGTAGCAGTAAACACAAAAAAGTACTGTAGCTGTAAACCCACTATCCCTAATCAGTTACTGATTAAGAAAAAAAAAAATGATAACAAAAAATAAATTAAATTTTTTTTTAATTAAGAAAAATGCAGATTCTGAAACTCTAATGATCAAAACATAAAAATCCAAAGTCTTTTTTATTTTTTTTTAAAGCATAGTAAAAAAAAGGTAGAGGCAGTTTTAAAAATCTATGAATAAGTTCCTATTGTTTAATAGAAGACAAATTACCTATTAAATACCCACAAATGCATCAATATTATATTTATGATCTCAACTAATGGTTCCTATACTTAAACACTTTAACTCTCATCATTAGCAAAACTATTTTCTGCTTCTTTCCAAAATAGCTAAACCTGATGACATCACCAACTCTGTGATCACATATCCATATTAGTATATATCTCCTGTCTACTTACTCTAGTGTCTCTAAGGACCAGTTTTTAAAAAAAAATTTCATATTTAACTCTTCTCAGAACTTAATCAACACAACGGATGATGTTGCAGTAAGTTTGAGCACAGCTGAGTAGCTAAGGTATTGACTGGTGTGTGAAGGAAATATGGCTGCACAAATATAATCCAATATATTTTGACAGTGATGAATGTATGACGGGATAATGATGGATGGAGGCAATCCTCAGGTGGTGTTGCTGGTAGTAGAATTCCTACACATTCGAATAATACAGCAGTAATACAACAAAGTGTCATGGGCTTTTGGTTGGCTTCCTTCGGGTTGCCAGTTGGTTAATTTCTGGTAGGGCAACAATAACATCTGGAAACTTAATCTGATTCATGTGTTCTATTATAGTTAGAGAGGTAAAATTTATTTTCATGATGATATTTACTTATTAACTCAATCTTGCTCTATTGAATGCCTGTTGTTTTAGTTAAAATTTGGGATTTTTCCTTGTTGCAGAGGATGCAGAAGGCTTTTATGTTAATAGATTTGTTCCTGCAGGCTATGATGGACTATGAAATTTTAAAATTATCATGCCTCTCTTTTAGTTGCCACACATAGCTTGATAGAGTTGTGGCATTTCTCTTACTTGCCTATTTAAACGTAGATTTGGGATTTGTGTAACAACTCTTAAATGGTCCTTCGCACATACCTAATTATGAGTTGGTGCATTTCAGACCTTGGAGAGAATGCACATAAGCTTTGTACACTATTGCTTGAACATTAGATTTATGATCAGGAGGACACAACTCACAAATTTTGTGGTTACATAGCTGGTTATTTCGATAGCTGTCTCTCCTATCAGTGTTTATTGTTGGAAGATTATTGCCTTGCTTAGCAAGCATAGTCATTTAGGTAAACACTGGGTGCATGGTTCCTAGGTACATTCTGCAATTTAGTGTGGTTCATAATCATCATCATAATCATCATCGTTTTTACGTCCACTTTTCCATGTTGGCATGGATTGGATGAGATGTTTTTAAGCAGTATCCTATAGCTGGATGTCCTTCCTGATGCCAACTCTTAATTATTTTTAAGTATGCTACTTATTCCCCTGATTTCCAACCATTGAACTGCTAAACTGCGGGATGTTTTGTTTATGTGGAACATAAATGGCACAGGTTGCTTCAGCAAAGTCAACATGAAGATATGTAAAGACAAACACACACACACACACACACACATGAACACATACACACACATGGACTTCCACACAGTTTCCATTTACCAATTTCACTCACAAGGTATTGGTCAGCTCAAGGCTATAGCAGAAGACACTTGCCCAAGGTGCCACACAGTGGGACCAAATCCCAAACCACGTGGTTGTGTAGTGAACTTGTTAACCACACAGCCATGCTTGGTTACTATTTGTAATAATGTTGATGCTGCTGGAAAAGCAGCTGAAGCTCATCTTGGTATTTCAGTGCTTGAATAGCTTATCTAGTTTGTTGCCGACAGTGAAGTGTTTTGAAATCAAATTTAGAAAATTTTTGGTTATAATTGAGTTAACGTTGATTACATTTTGGTTATATTTATGTTTTTTTTTTTGTATATTATCTTCACTCAGAGGTTGCTCCCCGTTCGGTACAAAACTATTTTCTTTGTAACTACTATTCTCTATTATAGTAACTAACTGCTCTGTCAAATTATCTTTGTCTGAAGATATATTAGAAATTTGTTCACTATATATAATTAGTCAGTTTTTAGACACTTTTTTAAAAACTGCGAAGTTGTGATGTTGATATATCATCATCATCATCATCATCATCATCATCATCATCATCATCATCATCATTTTATGTCCATTTTCCATGCTGGCATGGGTGGACGGGTGATTTCGGCCTGTGTTGATTGTGAATGGAGTCACCACTCTCCTAGACGAGTCGGGGGACCACGCCTCACATGTATGTTTTGTTTGGCTTAGTTTCTACGGCTGGATGCCTTTCCTATCACCAACCACTTTACAGAGTGTACTGGGTGCGTTTATCGTGGCACCAACACTAGAGAGGTTGTCGTGACCAAGACACGACTATAGAGCCCCCCCCCTCTCTCTCTATATATATATATTATTGAATATGTGAGTGTGATTGCATGGAATGTTTCTACGTATGTTTACACACATGTTCGTGTGTGTATGTGTGTGTGTTTATCCACACACAGATAGATGAGTAAGATGTTGATTATTAATTTTCATTCCCTTCCTTTATTTTCATACTGTAATTTAAACTTTATTTGTGAATATGTTTTAGTAGTTTAATTTGTTATTGAAGGATTCATAATTATAGTACCTATAACCATCAATAATGTTAATGGTTAAATTATAATTACATCTCATAGCTACATTTGCTCCATAAAAATACAATGTGAATCATGATGTTTTGTATTATGTATTGCTCTACTACATTACCTTAATCCAATGTTCTGAACTATTCAGCATTATTTCAATAATATTTACCTTTGATCATTCTTGGTAGTTTAATTAGTGTTTAAACAGTGTTACTTTCATTTTATTATGTTTTAAATAAGACCAGCTGTTTTTAGGGTTTTTAAAAAATATATATATACTCGCAGACATTTCTGAATGTAGAGGTGAGTGTATGGAAGAGCTCGATGGTAAGTTCAATTTTCGTGTGGTGTAAAGAATCTAATTTTTCAGGGCCTTCACTTTTTGTTTGAGTGAGGAAGACAGAAAAAGAGAGAGAGAGGGAGGGGAGAGAGAGGGAGAGTAGTTTTATTTGAGTGAGGAACAAAGACTAAGTAGTGTTGTCACTTGGGTTGTAAATGAGAAAGGAAATGAACTGAAGGTGTGATGTGGGGAGTGATGAGAGAAGGCAGTGAGTGAGAGAGGTGGAGTGAGAGGGTCTTTGAGGAGAACGAAGGGAGTACAAAGACCAACCGCACTCAGAAACCTATTAAAGAATATTTAAATCTTTTGATACCAACCTGCCTAAAATTGCCCCTGTTTCTATGATAAAAACTATTTATTTTCAAGTGTTCATATTTAAATTTAAACCTTTCATTATAATTTTATGTAAGAACTTTTTGTTATGTTCCAAATACCATCTTAATAATGAGAGAGTTAGTTATTTTACTAAATCCCTCCAAATACTTGATTATTTTCAAAATTAATTGAAAATCATAGGTAGTATATTTCATTGGAAATATGGTAATAAAAGGGTTGTCATTCTGGGTGTAACTGTTTTTTGTTTCTCGCTCCCTTTACTTACCATTCTTTCCGTTTCCCTTCTTCAACACCACCTTCTCTCTCTGCTTGGCTCTTGGTATTGGCTCTTTCGACTTTGCAAATTCTAGCTTCCTACCACTTCCTTCTCCCCCCAGAACTTCTCTTACACCCCCTCTCTCTTCTCCCTTTCCCCTCCACTCCCAACATTACTCTTCACCAATTCCTTCATCATTTACTTGCCTACAACCAAAATAACTACATCACTTTCTCTCTCTCTCTTCCTCACTCATTGGCAGAGTCAAGAGAGCATCAGATAGAATGCCTTATGGTATTTGTTCTGGCTCTCTGCACTCTAAGTTCGGATATAATCTGGACCCCGTCCATCACCTCCAGCTAACCTGCAAACCACACATCCTGTTCCTTTCCAAGACACAAATCTCTTGCCTCTTACATATAACCTATCTCTGCTGTCCAGACTACTCACTATATTCCAACTTCACTCTGAAAGGTGGTATCTACACATATGTAGTTTCCACACTCCCTGCCATTCTCCCCACCACTCACCTGGATATCAGCTGCAAGGACTTCCAGTTACTCTGGCTCAAAGTCTCCCTTCTTCACTCCTCTAAATACATCTTCTGCTCCTACCACTCCCTGCCACTCCTCCAACTACCAACACCTTTTCTACCATATCTTGTCCTGCATTGAGGACATCTATCTCATTCCACCCCTCTCTAAAGTCATTGCTCTCGATGACTTCAATGTTCAAGACTCCTCTTAGCTCTCCCACCCCTCCCATACTGCTGGTACAGGAACAAAATATTTTGCAATTTTTAAATCATTCAGCATTTTGACGTCCACTTTTTCCATGCTGGCATGGATTGGACAAGATTTTTCTAAGGCAGTCAGTATTCCACAGCCGGATACCCTTCCTGATGCCAATCCTTATTTTTTTAAAGTAAGGTAGTTTTTCTATCGATACTCACCTGTCGAACTGTTAAGCTGCTGGACATAAACAACATGCACTGGTTGCTTACATCATCCCCTACATGTATCTCTGATCGCTTTCTTATCTCTAAACCCAGTCTTTACCAAACCATCACAGTTTCTGCACCGATCGGGTCGTCCAACCACTGCTTAATCATGGCTACCTACCATGCATCCACATACTATGCCCCCCCCCACACACACACACTTTGGGACCCTATGGCACTTCAAGTCAAGTAACTGGTCAGAGCTCTCCCAGTTTTATGTTAACTATCTCTAGCAGCAATTGTGCTTCACTCTTGATCCATCCAAGACAGCTAAGCAACTAACTGAAACCATCCTCTTAGGCATGTCCATTCACATCCCTCACATAATAAAGCTGATAACCCCAGATCCACCAAATGGTTCACACATAACTGCACTGCAGCATGACAGGTGAAGAGCAGTGCCTACAATGCCTATAAAAAGTCACCTACCCTTACTGAGTTACCTTTAGTGCAGCTCATGCAAAACTACCATCTGTGAAGCAAAAGACCCCTTCATGCATCACATAGCCTGCAAGCTCTCCCATTTTCTGAATTGCAGCCGGTAGTTCTGGATCTCAAACAATTTGTGGAATCCTCCTACCTATCAATTCTCAACCATGAAGGTTATATAAGCAGTACTTCCATGGTGAAATCTTCCATATTTGCTGATTTAGTTGCTTCCATCTCCATGTTGCACAAACTCTCAAAAGTCCACCAAAAACTCTCATTCTCCATTCTATCAGTCTCACCACCATCTACATATACACACTAAGTGCAAAAACCACCTCTCATCATTCCAAACCAACAATGCCACTGGCCCTGACAATGACCCTTCCATTACCCTTAAAGCTTCTGTCCCAGAAGTTAAGGGTACACGTGTTTATGGAATACTCAGCCACATACACGCTAACTCAATGAGTAGGCTGTTCCTTTGATCAAACAATGGAACACTCATCATTGAAAACGACGGATGATCCATATCATAGATCTACTTTAGTAAAGCTAGAGGGATACTGAGTGTTACTTGTTCAAAGAATTCATGTAAATATTTAAATTCGTAGAATCCTTTATAATGTAAAATCCGTTTTTTTTTTTTCTTCAAAACTGATATTATGTTTCATGTATAACCAATGAAATATTTCATTTTAATAAAGAGTATTTAGCAAAAGAATCAGAATACCCATCTCCAAAGGCTCATTTATTACAAAAATATATACAAACATTCTCAGCATGTCAATTAGAATGGAAGGATTGTATATCAAATTAGTGATATCTAGATTTTTATAAAATTATTTCATCTATAAAATGATTTAAAATGTTCATTTTCATTAGATTTTATCATTTTTCTTAATTCCTCTTTTGCCATATTTCAAATATTCTGTTTCAAATAAATTTCATAATTCCACTCGAAGGTTACAGGTTTTTTTCCCTATTGAAATATTACAGTAAAAATCTTATACTTTCAAAAATATAGGCTTGAGGTAAAAAAAAAAAATGAAATATTTAAAAATCAAAAGAAAAAAATTAATTTTTCTGCATATTGAATTCAGCTTATTTTGCAATAGCATTTTGAATTTAATTGATGGAAACATTACTGTAGAAATAACCATTCTCAATTGCTAGCTTATAATATATTCTATATCGCTAGTTGTTGTTCTTGCTTTTTCATAATCGATTTATAACATCAGAAAATTTTATGTAAATTTTTGCAAAGTAAAATTACTTTTGCTTCAAAGTAAATTCATTTAAATTAGACATTTAAACCTCTTTATACAACAGATGTTAATAACAGAATTGTTTCATTCGTAACCGTTAGTTAAACTCAGTAAAGTATCCTGACAGATATTGACTAGTCATAGACAGCTCTCTGCTCGAGATTTGTGGCGAGGAAGTATGAAATGTGTGGAAGTAACACTTAGCTTTAACACCTCATATATGCCATTGTAACGCACAGAAAACTGAACATTATAATGTAACTTTCAACAGTGTTTCAAAGATAAATGCACTGTATAAACCCTGATCACCAGATATATCTTGAAACTGAAAGTGTGAAACATGTTTTAGGGCTTGAAGAGTTATATGTTTTTAACTATTGCATAAAATGTAGAATATGTTGTAGAAATAGTGTAAAATTGTATTAGGAACACTTTCTATATACCTGTGGTGTACACAATACCTTTAGTCATGTGTTTTTTTATTTGAGAATGTCATACTTGTAAAAGCGGAAAACAATAAATCATTGAACAAAGACATGTATACAATAGCCAGGAAGCAATGGATATGATATATATATATATATATAGTGTTATTAACAATGTGTTATCTTGATATTCTGGAATAATTATTGTTTTATATTGATGTCTGTCAAACGTTTTTTGATTTGTTGCTTTTTTTGTGTGTGAGGATATTTGTGAGTGAAATTATATTCTTTTGCAGTTGCTGCTCGAGGTATATAAATAAAGTACCAGTCAAGTACTGGGGTCGATTTAATCGACTTACCCCTCCCCCCAAAATTTCTGGCCTTGTGCTAATGTAAGAAATCATTGTTGTTATTATTATTATTATTAAGGCTGCGAATTGGCTGAGTCGTTAGCGCATCAGACAGAATGCGTTGCAGTATTTGTTCTGGTTCACTGCGCTCTGAGTTTAAGTCCCGCTGAGGTCAACTTTGCCTTTCATCCTGTGGGCATCGGTGGTTCAGTGGAAGAACGGTCTCCTGCCACGTGGGCGGCCCGGGTTCGTTTCCCGGCTGATGCAATATAAACTTCTAGGTGGCGAATTGGCAGAGTTGTTGACGTGTTGGACAGAATGCCTTGCAGTATTCGTTCTGGCTCACTGCACTCTGAGTTCAAATCCTGCCATGGTCAACTTTGCCTTTCATCCTTCCGGGGTCGATAAAATAAAGTACCAGTCAAATACTGGGGTTGTTGGCCTTGTGCCCATGGTAGAAACAATTATTATTAATATTATTATTATTATTATTATTATTTAGATGAAGTGTGGCGCCGGACTACATAACTTGCGTAATTTTACGTCATTTTACTACGTTCTTCAGAGATCAAATCCCACTGAAGTTGACTTTACCTTTTCGCCCATCCAGGGTCAAAAAAATAATATAAAATAAAATTAAAATAATGTACTGGAGATGATTTATTCGACTGCTCCCTCAAATTTGTGTAGCCGTATTACCTGACTATGTAAGAAACCGAAACCATCACCATCAACATCATCATCATCAAATATTTTCACACCTGAGTGTGTTTGTTTATTCGCAGGCATTTGTGAGCATTTGTTGTGTTGGTGTATATATATGTGTGTATATATATATATATGTGTGTATATATATATATATGTGTGTGTGTATATGTACGTGTGTGTGTGTACGACGGTAATTAAGATACAGCGTCCACTATCGTTACGGAAAAGAAGAGAGTAAATTATATATAATATATATAATATATATATATATACACAACAGTTTTATAAGACAGATTAGATGAGTGATGATGATGATATGATGATGATGAATGTAATGGTAGTGATGGTGATGTTGGAGAGTGGAGGTGATGGTGATGTTGGAGAGTGGTGGTGGTAGTGATGGTGATGGTTCATAAATATAATAATATATGGGGAATATGAAATTGATAAAGTTAAACAATGAGAAAGTTAATTAAAATACATAAAGAGCGTATGTATATATATATATATATATATAACACTCGCACACATACCAACGGTATATGTATATATATTTATATATACATACACATATGTGTATGTATATATATTCTTTCTAATAATGTGTATATATATATTAATAATTAGTAATGTAATGCATTATAAAATTATGACAAATATTATATACACTTAAATATGTATGTGTGTGTGTACGTATACATATATATATACACACATATATACATATATATCCATACATACACACACATAATATATATAACTCTCTCTCTTCCTCTCTCCCTCTCTCCCTAGATATAACAACACAGACTTTTCTTTGATGTGGCCATCATTGCATTTATTAATATTATTGTGTTCATTAGTCGTTTGTCCTGTGGTATTTTCTATCTGTCTGTCTGTCTATCTGTGTGTTAACATACTTTAATAAACAGTGCCATCTGTCTATATATATCTAGGCTACTCTGTCTCTGTCTACCTTAGCAATCTGTGTCTGTTGTCTTTGTGTCAACCTAGTTACCTTATTTATAACACTGTGAAGCTATTTTATTTGTCATATTGGTAGTAAAGACGTAGAGATGTCTCTATCTAGTTAGTTGGTCTATCTTGTCCACTGAGCTATCTCTCTATCTAGCTAGTTGTCTCTCTGTTTACTGTGCTATCTATCTAGCTAGTTGTCTCTCTGTTTACTGTGCTATCTATCTAGCTAGCTATCTATCTAGCTAGTTGTCTATCTGTTCACTGAGCTATCTAGCTATCTGTCAATCTAGCTAGTTGTCTATCTGTTTACTGTGCTATCTATCTAGCTAGTTGTCACTCTGTTCACTGAGCTATCTAGCTATCTGTCAATCTAGCTAGTTGTCTCTCTGTTTACTGTGCTATCTATCTAGCTAGCTATCTATCTAGCTAGTTGTCACTCTGTTCACTGAGCTATCTAGCTATCTGTCAATCTAGCTAGTTGTCACTCTGTTCACTGAGCTATCTAGCTATCTGTCAATCTAGCTAGTTGTCTCTCTGTTTACTGAGCTATCTATCTATCTATCTATCTGTTTACTGAGCTATCTATCTATCTATCTGTTTACTGAGCTAGCTAGGTATCTTTATATGTTTGACTACCTTATCTAATTACCTATCTGTCTAGCAATCTATCAGTCTGCCTTCCTATTCATCATTATCATCAATGTTACGTCCGCTTTCCCATACTGGCGTGGGTTGGACGGGACTTTTTGAGTCAGTGTTTTACAGCCGGATGTCCTTCATGTCACCAACCCTTTTAGTCACCTCTTACGACACGCAGGGATACGGTGTACTTATTCTAAAATCTGGGACACACACGCTGCTACCTACCTATCTATCATTCTACTTATATCTCCATATATCTATCTATCTATCTATGTACCTATCTACCTACTTACCTACCTGTATGTCCTTCTGTTTGTCTATCTCTCTCTCTCTCTCTACACACACACACATATGTATATACTTATGTATATTTTATATGTATATATATATATATACACACACACCTACCTGTCTATTTATCTATCTACGTATCTAACAATCTACCTATATCTCCATATATCTATCTATGTACCTACCTACCTACCTACATGCTTACCTGTATGTCTGTCTACCGCT
>JAOPJM010226261.1:0-12605 GCA_027124095.1 Muusoctopus leioderma | reverse complement strand
ATAATAATAATAATAATAATAATAATAATAACAATAATAATAATAATAATAATAATAATAATAATAATAATAATAATTGTTTCTGATATAGGCACAAGGCTATAAATTTGTTTGGGTGAAGGGGAACAGTCGTTTATATTTACCCCAGTACTTGACTGGTACTTTGTTTATCAACCCTGAAAGGATAAAAGGTAATGTTAATCTCAGCGGGATTTTAACTCAGAACGTAAAGAACTGGAACAAATATTGCGAGGCATTGTTTTTCGACGCTCTATCGATTCTGCCAATCCACCGCCTTTGATATTAATAATGATGATAATAATATTTTTGGTTGGTGGTTATTGATAATTTCTAATGTAAGCACAAGGACAGAGTTTCGGCGGGAGAGCATAGTCGTTTATATCGACCCCAGCATTTGACTGGGGTTTTCTCAACCCATATTTTTGCCTAGATTTTATTAGCCATGGAAGAATGCAAAGCAAAGTCGACCTCGACAGAATGTTTGCTCCGGAACTTTGGAACTCTGGAGCCTCCGTTTGTTGTTTAATTGTTTCTGTGAAGGTTTCCGACTGACTTTAGAATTTTGTTATTGTATTTTGTAGCAAGGAAGGTCAGGAACTAGGTGTTGACAAGTCCGGATATCTCCTCTAATTCGGCGAGATATAGACATTTTTCTACGTGTATTGCCTTGGCGAACTGACAAAGTGTTCAGACGTGTCAACAACAATGTTGACAGTTGCAGAAGGAGGTGCGATATGAGGTATAGCTAACAGAAGTGGTAGTGAGGTTGTGAAAGCAGCGTTTGTCTCTGTAGTCTGCCTCACTGAATATAACAAATTTTCCACCGCCTGGAAACTACTTTTTACTGAGAAAAACTTGACAAAAATATGCAGCAAAGACATCAGTACTGAAACCTCCGACATAACAGAATGAACATGAGTGATACAAAAGTAAAGAGTAGAAAGTGAAGAAATTGGCAACAGCAGCCGGTACATAGTTACGTCACTTTACCTTCTGAGTTGGAATCCCACCAAGGTCGACTTTGCTTTCATCGTTCTGGGCTCGATAAAATGAAGTAGCAGTCAAGTAATGGAGTCGATTCAATCAACTAACCTCTCCCACCAAACTTCTGGCCTTGTGCATATGTTAGACATTATTATTCCCGGCTCTTTACGTTCTGATTTCGACTTTGCCTTTCATCCCTCCGGGTCGAAAAATAAAGTATCGGTCAAGTAATGGGTCGATGTAATCGACTTACCCCTCCCCTAAATATTTTGGTCTTTTGCCTGTGTTAGAAACAATTATTATTATTGTTGTTGTCGTCATCGTCGTCGTTGTTGTTATTATTGGTGTTCGCTGTGAACGCGTAAAAAGATATTTTCTTCCTGAATTAACTTATGACAAAAAAGTCGGGGGGGGGGGGGTTGTTCTTTTTACCACTAAACAGCTTCGGAACATTTGAACATCTATCCCATTACCTGTGTTAAAGGGAAGGTTTGTTTTTACATTTTAAATTGTTTACACATTTTTGACAGCTAGTCATTTGCAATATTTACACGCATTGTAAGATGGCTGCCTCAGAAATGACAGAAAGAGGTGCTCGCCACATCAGTGATAGCAGTAACGTAAACAAACACGATACAAAATAATTTTCAAACGTAAAACCAGAATTTAAATAAAAACAATAGACAATGGAAAAATCAAATATATAGAGTGAGCTTCGAACTTAGACACTGACACTTATACAATAGAAGACAGAAAAAAAGAACAGCGTTGGAAACATTAATTTTAATGAAAATTATAACAGTACAAACAGTAATGACAACACCAATAACAATAACATTCCATCCTTTTCAAACGCTCTGGGTTAAAGGGAGCAACTCAACTTGAGCCAGCCCAAGGAAAAAGAGAAGGTGTGAACGAGGTATATGACAAAAGACAGTGCCTCCTTGTCCGACGAATGTATGCAGGAAAGGGAGAGAAGGAAGGTGATATATCTTTGTTTTTCAAAAAACATAAGGGTTTTCCATATGCCCTCGAATGAGGAGTTGGAGGAAGTCCGGGCTGATTTGTGGCAGAAGTGTACTGCAGTGACCCTGGGCAAGGTATATGGAAGCGTGTATTTTATTTTTAAGACCGAGGATGAGGCGCGGAGGCAGGTAGAGCTTGTGCACCATACGCTTGTCCACAGGCTAGTGCCACAGCACATAGGTCTCAGGAATACTAGGATCATGGCGAGAGACAGTGACACGGCCGTCGACCCTTAGGTTGTCGTAATCTTTGCGTAAAACTACTGATATATGGTGAGTGCAGAGATGAAACGCACCAACACGTTATCGGGTAGGATCTGTACGAACATGCCGGTCTTAATGACCCAGAAAACCACAAGGCTATCCCAAAGCTGTACCCCTTTGAGGAAGCGGAGAGAAGTTCAATCAGACTGGTGGTGCAGAGCAGAAGACCCAGTTGCCAATTAAGAGACCTGCCCAGAAAAGGAGGTAAAGTAGAAGAAAAAAGAGGGCAGTGGTCGGTAGCAGAAGCAGTAGCAGCAGCAACAGCAACAACATTAGCTAGTCCCAGAGGTGAAAACATTGGCTGCCGCTGCAGCTATTTTTAAAACACCACCGGTTGCACCTATGTGAATGACCGGAGAAGAAACAAGCGAAGTCGCTTCATCCTCAATGCTACCAGCACCAGGGGCCAACGACGACCGAGAATCAGAGAGATCTCCTCCTCCAGCACAAGACCGGCCAGAGGCCAGAGGCCAGAGGCTAAGAGCAGCAGTACTATCCCATCGCCTTGCGACGTTGAGGAGAATATGGATACTGGAGTAAGGTGAGAAACTACAATGAAAAGAAAGCGGTGGTAAAACAAAGAGTGAGCCCAGACAAAAGGTAACCAAGAGGCTGGAAGTCCCTCTCAAAGAGGTATCCACTCGAACAGAGGACCTGAACATTTCGGCGCTTCGAATGGACGACTTTAGCCTACTTAATCTAATGCTGACTCTAAAAGAGGATGAATACGGTACTGATTTCAAAGATGATGGACGAGTACCAAGCACTTCTAGATGATAGATTGTTGATAAAGACCACGCTAGCGGTCTATCAACAGCTTAGGGACCACGGAACAGAAGATGTAGGGCCCTTCACGGCTCAGCTAAGGCCGAAATAGCTCAGGGGTAATTTCGAACGACCCAATTTGCAGAAGATGATCGGAGTGGAAGGTGGTCACAGTCGTGGAGTACCCTGATCCTACCAAGGTGGCAGCTTCTCACTCCTTTCTGGGTGGCCCTTAATTATATTTATTTATATTTGATTGTGTTCAAAATGTAAATACCCCTCCCCCGTTTATTATACATATGTACATCACACAACTCCTTTTGTGTGACACATTTTGCATTGTATGTGTGGTCACTTGTGGCCAATAAAGAGAGGATTATTATTATAATTATTATTATTAACTGTCCTTGCCTTTGTATCGTCCTTAATGTTTTTCAGGCCCTTGTGGCCAATAAAAGAAATCATTATTATTATTATTATTATTATTATTATTATTATTATTTTCCTATCCCAGCTGCTTTGATCATAAACATCAACACTCCATAAGTTTATATTCGTTTTCATAAATTTCTCCGACGATATTTGGAATTTTATCGTTAGTATTGTTTAAGACAAAGCCAGGAAAAAGTGTGTATAACAACTCTGTGATACTGCCAATTAGGGGAGACATAGCTATATTCCCCCGTCGTCTGCAGCAACTAGACGAATATCTTCAATTAAAAATGCTATCACGTTTGACATTTCGAAGTGGAGGAGTGGGAGACAGCCACGAAAGGCGTGCTAGCAGTAGCGCTGAGTCAGTCCTCTCGTTTCAAAGTTTTACTTACCAAAAAGAAAAAGTGGTTTTATCTGAAAATATTTCGGAGAAGTGTAGCTGTATATGTATGACTTTTGGCTCTGACAACATCAGTTGTACTGTGGTGTAACACACTAGTGAGGCAGAAAGCAGCATCACTATGAACAATAACACGAACAACAACACCGAGGTTGAGAGGAATATTATGAAATCAACAACATGCCAATCAGCAACAGCCACAACACCTATGGCAAATATAAGGGAAAAAAGAAAAAACAACAACAACAACAACAGCAACAACAACAACAACGCCGAAGTAAGAAATAAGAGTAACGCCAACAAGAACATCAGTCACGCGTCCAGCAACAGTAACGAGTGAAACAATAACGACAACAGTAACACCGAAATGAAATAAATAAATAAAAAATCAACACCGAGAATGAGGAGGGGAACACGAGGAGAAGCAGCAGTAGCAACATCAGCTTTAGTGGTATGTCAACCACGACCAATAACGTGTCACCACTACCACCATTAACAAGGTGACGTGCGCCAGTGATACCAAGGATGGCAGTTTCGCTAAAGTAGATATAACCACCAAAAACAGTTCGTTCGCAAATGCTTCCACGGTGTCCTGGATCATACGCGAACCCCAAAACATGGAAGATTTCAAATCAAAACACTTCGTGATACCAGACACGCTCGCGTTCTCGGTAAAGGAAGTGGTACGAAAGCAGAAGCGCTCCATAGACTAAAGTTGCGTCAAACGTAAAACTAGTAGCGTAGGTAACCCAACAACGACGCAACTCAAGGAGTACGCGAAAGAAGTATAGAGTAACATGTTGTCCGTAATGTGGGACAATGCAGCAGACGATATATAACCCCATACACACGTCCAGTACATAGAGATGATCCTGGTAGAACATGGGAAGGTCATCGAAACGAAATCGACTACACTCCAAAATTGATCAGACCCCGGTAGCAGCTGCAAGCATTGCTCACTCCTATAGGCCTCTTAACGGTTCCCAGTCGCATGCACCTGACACGTGGAGATTAGATGAGTTGTGCTTACATTCACAGCAACACCAACATGAAAAAATTGACAATAGTGAAACAAGCGTGTAAACTCTAGGATAACTCAAATTGGTATCTCGTTCAGCTAGATATAGCAGCCAAATCTACCTAAACAATCACTCTTCTACTTAAAAAGAGAATCACACATTTGATAAAGTATTCTTAGATACTCACAAAAGGAAACAAATCCCTAGAAAGTTTAGGGTTGGAATGCTTTTGATTATAGGTTGGCTCGATCAGGGCAGACCATGGAATAAACCTCAAAAAGAAAATGACAATAGTAGTTACAAACATGACAATATGTTTCAGATATCTGTGATATTTCTCGTAATAAAAAAACCGTGAGAACCGTGACAGTGGCGAAAAATAACAAATATATCAGTGTTATTGGAAAAGATAACTCCGAAAAAAATATATTCGCTTGAGATCTAACTGCATACAAATATTTAGCAAAAACATTTGGAAATGGTACAGTAATACATTAGAAAGAAGAAAAGAATATTATTCCAAAAAGAATTATTCGTAGAAGATAGGAAAACATAATAATATTCAGATTCCTTTTCCATTAGACAGGGTAACTTGAAATTACAAATATTTGTAGATGTATGCCACCTAACAAAATTACAACACAATTAGAGATCGAAGATAGACAACTTTATATATATATATATATATATATATTCATAGATTTTGAAGAATAAATTAGACGCAACATCAAGCAACACGCTATTCTTCAATTGTCTGCATTCAAGTCATTCGATACGGATATTCCGGAATGGCAGCTCATTGCTCTATCTGAACTCGACACATGAAACTGAATAAACGAAGCTTAGATACGGCATCCAAAATATGCTTTCCTCTACGAGAGAATCATCTCTTTGCCCTCGTACCGTAAAAACTAACGACAGCCTCAAACATAATACACCAACGCCACACGGAACATGCATACAATTCAATATGAAACAAAGTAGGTAACGAAGAAAATAAAAGAAAGAAAAACAGGCAAACATTCTTATCCAGCATAAACCACAAAAGAAACAATAAAAAATATAAGAAATAATTAGCAGCACCAACAAAAATAACAAAAGCCACACGTTATTCCATCTAACAATAACAACGTTGAATAACATATCCACAATCCAACAGCCAGCACATGCTCTTATCGGATTTTTCTGGAAACACACACACACACACACACACATTTTTAGTTTAGGCGGGCCATTCAGAGAGCACCGCGGGTCGCAGTTTTCTCATGACTGGTCTAAAGGACTGAATTCAATCCCCAAAATGCACATAAAACACCTACGATCTAAATTTACAATTATTCATACCAACAGTGCCAATTCCCCAGAATCTGGAAACCGGGTAAAATCCTCACGTTTCTTAGAACATACCAAACAACCAAATTCAAATGCCATCACTCATGCCTCTGACCCTTCTACGCAAGCCCTCTTACCACCCTCCCATTCAAACCCTGTTTGGGTTAGTGGTATGATGAATGTGAGGTTTAGAAAACCTCACATTCATCATACAACTAACCCACACATAACCTCTCCAAATCACAGGCGGATTCTAACTACTACATTTAACCCCCATACTACTTACGAGTCTTACAAAGAAAATGCATAAGTTGTTCAACAACAACAACAACAACAAAGAACACACATGCGCCATTCTCACTACTATTGACTTCAGAACACCTTTCGTTTACACTCGACATCAGAACAGTTTTTACGTATGCTCAAAATACTCAGCAAAATACTTCCTTAAAAAAACAATAGAAAACGCTGTCTACCAAAAAAACTTTCAATTCGCCGTACAAAAACAACACTTCCAGAATTTGCAATTTCCCGAATGAACTACCCACACAATTTGTGGTTAAGCTCTAAATTATTGTTATTGTTAGAAATATTTAAGATGGTAGAATCGGCAGACCGTCTCACAAAATACCTTTCATAATTTAGTTGCGTTCAAATCCTACCACTGTCGACTTCACTTTTTATCCTCCCGGAGTAGATAAACTAAAATACAAGTCAAGTAATCAAGTAGTAGTCAAGTTATATTCTACCCGCCACCCACCCACAAAATTTGGGCATAGTATATGACGCATTTGCGTTAGAATTCATTATTATTCCTATTCTTTCTATGCTCTACATGAAAAGTGCTAATGAATCAAATCTGACGCAACACTTGAGGAAGTATAGCAAGCACAAGATATGAATGATATGCCTGGTGCTCTTCTACTCGGTCGATATGTCTTAGAGTAATAACATATGCATCCTCCTCATCATCATCAATGACAGCAGTAGCAGCAGCAGCAACAGCAACAACAGTACCATTAAAACTATAAGATGAAGGAACATTGAGTGAAAGGGAAGAAGAAAAGCTGCGGAAGAAGAAAAGAAGAGGTAACAAAAATAGACGGTAAACAAATTATTATTATTATTATTAGTAGTAGTAGTAGTAGTAGTAGTAGTAGTAGTAGTAGTAGTAGTAGTAGTAGTCGTAGTAGTAGTAGTAGCAGCAGCAGTGGCAGCAGCAGCTGCAGTAGTAGTAGTAGTAGTAGTAGTAGTAGTCGTAGTAGTAGTATTAGTAGTAGTAGAAGAACAAGACCAACAACATAAACTAAACAAGACCGAAAACAACCACAATAAGATAGAGAACAGATAATTTGATAAACTGAGATAGCTGCTTTGATGTCAGTCCTGCTTAAGAAATCCGATAAAGAAATTTGATTTGTCAGTTGATTTTTCTTTTTCTATTTTGCTTTTTTTTGCTTATATCTGTCGACTGAATGAAACAATAGAGTTTTCATGGTTAACTTAGCAAGAATACATAATGCCTCTGGTTGTCGCTTTACTATTTTGCCTCATGAAATCTTGGGGTCGTGTCAAAATCATTTTAATTTCGGAGAAAGATCGTTCTTTCTTTTTTTTCTGGATAGAGTATCAAATCGAAGGTAATCATTTTTCAGTAGCATTGTTAGCTCTTTTGCAAGGAGAAGTATTCTTGGAAATTTATTTATCTCTTCAACTAAATAAAATAAACTGTATTTTTTTCTTAATATATAATTTAATGTAATTACGTTTCAACAACAATATTTAATCTTCTTATACTCTTAATATTTGTAAACGGGAGTGTTTTGACATGTTTGTGTCTCATCGGTACAAACAAATTAGAGGTACATTAATTACATTAAATTTAGTATAAATTGAAAAATAAAACGTCGACATTGATAGAGTAAGGTAGAAATATTTTGTATAAACATTTGATAAAAATTAATATGATCCATAGTTCATTTCAGATCAGCTAGAGTGGAAGGTAAATTTACATTGACATAGAGATGTTTAGATTCTTTAAAGCAATTCCGATATATATTCCCCAACTGACGTTAGTTAGCAAGCCATTTTCACTAGTGCTGAATTTCATGGAGAAAATTTTAATTCCAAGCATTCGGTGTGTGTGTATGTGTGTGTGTGCATGTGTGTCTGCATGCGTGCGTGTGTGCGCTTGTGTTAGTGTGTGTGTGTGCGTATGTGTGTGAAAAAGGGATATCTTGCATACGTGTACTTCTATGTTCGCTTTTCCCGACTAGAATTTCGAGGTTTCGAGTTAGCGTCCATTCACTACCTCCGCTGTGCATTTTGAGAAGAATTTCATAGATTTTCGATAAGGATTTCTGTAGCATTGTAAATTCGTTTCTTATTGGGTGTTCAGTTTCTCTGTAAGGCAGAGAAGTCTCGCTAGAAATTTATTCGCTCGTTAATTAGCTAAAATTCCACTGTACAATGTTGTTAAAACTAGAATTATGATGTACAGTGCAAGCTATTTGAAGTTATTTATTTGTTAGAAATTCCAGACATGAAATACGAAGGATGAAAATGGCATATCATTTTAGTTATCATTTGTAGTACGGCCGAGGAATATTTTTTACTTCATTTTACTTTCACGTAGCACGAACATACACATACATATAAAAAAATGTCCAAATAGTAGAATACACTTTATGTAGTGAGGCAGAAGTGAAGATTAAAGTTTCGGGCAGATACCTTCGTCGGATAAAAATTAATGTTGCTGGATTACGTTGGAAGTAGTGAGAATGAGGAAATATTATTGTAACAGTGAAGAATAAGGAAATGGAAGAGAGAGGTTAGGGGGGAGGAAGAAGTGATAAAGAGAAGGAAACAAATGTTAGTGGGAGGAATGTTACAATGGACAAAGCTAAGAGAAAAATCGAAAGAAATGTCGGTAGAAGGAAAAATCATACAAACACATACATACCCACACATATATACACACGCACATACACACACACATACACACAGGCACGCACATTGACTATAGGTCGGCTTCATCACATCTGACGTAGAGTTGAATAAGGTGAATAACAACAGCAATCGCATATATATATATACATGACATCGATCTCATCAGCCTCTTAAGAACAACAACACGTATAATGGACGTTTCTCTATCTCCTCTGGCTAATTAATAAGACGACACAATGAGGACCAGCTACACAGTCACTCGATCGTCTAGAAAGAGCAAACAAATCACCTTTAAATCACACCATACCGTCTTAAAACAGGAAAGAGATATTAGACTATGTAGTACTAGAAATACAAACATACTGGTTGTTTCCGGCTGGAACACCTTTGATCACAGCTCATCTCGATTTGGGTTGATATGGCGTTAAATAATAATTGTTTCTAACATAGGCGTAAGGCCAGAAATTTGAGGGAAGTGAAACAGTCAATTATATGGAGCCAATACTTGACTGGTATTTCATTTGTCCACCTCGAAATGATGAAAGGCAAAGTTGACCTCACGGGATTTGAACTCAGAAATCAAAGGGCTGTAATTTAACAACGAATGTATTTTGTCCGACGCTCCAACGATTCTGGCGATCCACCGCCCACGACACTCTAACGATCCGACCAGAAAAAAAATTTATAATCGGAAAAATATATCCCAAACATGGAAGTACTAAAACAAGGTACAATACTTTATGTGAAAATGAGCGGTGGATATTAAAGATATAAAATAGTACCATTGTATTTACCTTCGTCTCTCTCTCTCTCTCTCTCTCTCTCTCTCTCTCTCTCTCTCTCTCTCTCTCTCTCTCTCTCTCTCGCTATGTCTCCCTCTCTCTCTATCTCTCCCCCTCACAAAATCTCACCGAGGTGCTACTTCACTATCATGTATCAGACGGCGATAGAATAAGCAATCACTAGTAGTAGAAGGGTTAGTGGCCTAATGGTTAGGCTACTGGGCTCACGATCGAAAGATGGTGGATTTGATTCCCGGTTTGTGACGCGCGTTGTGTCCTTGAGCAAGGCACGTTGCTTCATGTTGCTCCAGTCCACTCAGCTGAACATGTGTACCAGTAGTAGCTGAGGGGTTTAACTTTGCGACGGACTGGCGTCCTCTTCACTCTCAGTTCGTTTATTGCCACTTGGAATCGGGATAAGCGTCGGACTGATGGGCCACGTAGGCTCGGTATAACTTTAACTTTTTTAGTAGTAGTAGAAGAACAGGCGACAGGAGACAAACTGACAAACCCCACGCTTCGTTATTCAATACTCTATTATCAGACCATCCGATGTACTTTTTTTTCTGCCTGTTTCTTTATTTCAGCTTTATTCAATTTTATTCTCACACTTAAATATTTCTTTAAGAAAGTTTTCAAATCGATTTAAGGGTTAGGTAAAAACCAGAAAATTGTACTTGTTGCCGTTGATGTTTAGCCTCAGATAACTTGTGATCTAGAAGACCTGCAATCAAATGAATTCTAGTGGTTGTTAGTTCGTACCTTTACGGATATGTCAAAAAACTACATCATCTAATGTGTTCTTTCCTTATTTAATAGATTAAGGTGTGATTTAAGGGAGATATGGCAGCTATTTCTAGAAGGTAGGTCGAACGACTACGTAGAGGCTTCCTGACAGGAATCCAATTGAGTGACGTTCATATTCATCCAAAAGTATATTAGTAACGTGGTATCTCTCATTTGTGAGACAGATGCTCATCAAGTAGTATATACCTGCGTTATCTATTTTAACACGTGATGGGTCGTTTCCACAACTGCCAACACGCACAGCCAATCTAGATAAAATTGCAAGATAAAGCAAGACTATTGGAGAACTCTGGTTTAAGACTGGTGCTGAAATGCCTTCCTATGACCTGGAAAAAGAGTTGAGCTCAATAATGCAAGCTACGAAATAGTAGTTTGCTTCTTCAATGCTGCTAATGTTGCTGCTACAGACAGTAACACGTTGTTTTTAGCATGTTTTGCGTATTTTCAATTAGGTTTACTGGATAAGGTTAATTGGCTTCGTTATAGATACAGAACATGCCGATGATAATATACAAATAATTTATTCATTAGGACGCAATATCCATTAAACCAGGTAGAGACATATCTGAATTTAAAACACATGTTGGATAAATAAATAAAGACGTGTTGGAAAAGCTGAAAATATATATTTATAGTGCGGAATGGCTCATGTAATAAGCAGAAATAATAATTATGCTATTATTCTCATGTACACTATAGTCGTATACACGAATATTAAAGATTATTTTAAATTCATTGTGCATCGTAACAGAAGATAGTCTGCAGATGAACAACTAATTCTACACTAAGAAACTCTATTATAATTCTCTACATACGTATGCAAGTCAGGATATTTAATAATCCAATGACATATTGTTAAAGATTGGTGGAAATGAAAGTAATGAACCGCGATTCATCTAAATGCAATGTGAAGATACGAAGAAAATAATAAATTTCAAGAAATTTTTAAATCTTAAAACACAATGGAGATCAAAACTACAATGAAGAAGAATTTAATAACACCTCAAATGAGCAACATAAAACAAGTAATTACCAGTACACCTTTTTTTTTTCGAAATAAGGAAATAAAGCTAAATTGAAAATCTCCAGTGATTAACTACAGAGTCAGAACATAAAGTTAAAAAGAATAAATAAAAAATAAAAAAAAATTAGAGAATTATTTAGAAGGTGGGGAACAGGAAAAAATATAGGTGGTATCAGAGAAGGTGGTGTGGGCATGTTTGTATGTGCGTGCGTTGTTGTGTGAAAGCGTTTGTGCGCTTGGGGTGGATGCGTAGATAAATTATGCATATGCATTATGCCGTCATCAGCAGGCTTACATAGAGCTGTAGAATAAGCCTTCTGGTATAATAAACCCTGTTGTTGACACAAATTAGAACCGAATCTATCAGGGACTAGCCGAACCGTAACCGGCAACACGTTATGGAGCATAGCTACCTCCTGCGTTCCCTTCCTCTGTTCTTTTAATATGCAGTGTCTCTCCTGGGCTCCCATGATGACGAAATTCTCCACCAGCATGTCAACACCGGGATTCTCCCCCCCCCGCAATCCAACAGTGAACGCAGCCATATGAGCAGCCAGCGAAGTACGAAATACAACTGCTTCCAACTATACTACACCGTCCATGAGACGAAACTATGGAAGTGGCGGTATTTCATTGTCGCAGGCGTGTGTGATACCCAGATCACTGCAACAAAATGTCCGCCATCTATTTGTGGCTTTAAGGAATCCGAGTTCTGATCTGCAAAAAAGAATAATAATAATAATAATAATAATAATAATAATAATAATAATAATAATAATAATAATAATAATAATAATA
>JAOPJM010226066.1:0-12607 GCA_027124095.1 Muusoctopus leioderma | reverse complement strand
ATATAAATGTAATAATTAGTGGGGGTTTTATTTGTGAAATTATCTTAAACACAACAAACAATTACTGATGGAACGACTCGTTACTTTCAGTAGAGTCACATTTATTTTGAATATTTGGATTGACTGGGACTTTAAGTGTCGCCTGACGTCGTATTCAACCTAGTCCGATAAACCTTTAGGCCAAACATAAGGTCCCAATCAATGCAAAGATGCTAAATACACACACACACACATATATATATATACATATATATATATGTGTGTGTGGGTGTGTGTGTGTGTGTGTGTGATTGGGTACGTGTGTGTGTGCGTGTGTGATATATGTTTATATGTATATACACATATAATAGCATTATATATAATACTCAGTATACGTAACATTCTGAAAATAAGATAGTAAAACTAAGTGTATTTTTTTATAGCAGAACTTCAACTATTTCCTACGGTTTCGTTGATATTAATACTGGAATCTACGTTGTCTTAAGAATATTTAGGCCGCAGAAGCAATGAAGTGGGGCTCATAGTCTCTGTATCTCCCAACACATTCATAAATAATGTTTCTGAATGTTATGCTACCCACTTATGATGTTATCCTGGTTGTTCTGTATCAACTAATTTTCTTAAGCATTTGCCATGAAGTAAAGAGTTGTGCTTGCCTCTGCAAGTGCATCTCTGTCTCCTGGATATTTTGGTTAGCCTTTCGGAGTTTGCTCATAATTATGCTACCGACATTTGCCCAAGTTAATTATATGAATGTGTGCGTATGTATATAGGAGTAGTGCGTAGTTGATCATGCATGGGTGTTTATATGTGAGAAATCGTAAAAACATGTAACAACTCATAAATGAAAAAAATGCATTTAGATTAATTAAATGCTAGCAGTAATTAATCAGTTACACATAGATAGAGAGGACAAATATATATTGAAACGCGTTTGCATATTAGGAGGGAAGAAGCAGAAAGGAACAAAAGATGGAGATATTATAAAGTAGGAATAAAAGATACGATAAAAATTTCGTGATGGCTCGTTCTGTATAACATTGAAGGCTAAGTAGAGAGAGAGAATAAGAATGAATTATTACAAATTAGTTTGCAAGAGCCTAAGAGATAAACAGATGCACGATAATGGAATGTCATAAAGTGACCTACACACAGCTATACATGTATATATGCATACTACATACAGTTTAAAATGAAACATGAAATAAAGCAGACATTTTAATAAAAAAACTGCCAAACTATTTCCATATTATCAAAATATGTCATGGTATTATTTTATGACTATCTTTCCAGTTATCTTCTTTCTAATTTGGCTGCAATGATTTATGATATGACAGCATCAACTTTTCTCACAAATGAACTTTAACCATTTTAAGCTCATATTCATCCCACCCTATTTCCTGATAAACATCTTATCTATCTAAATGCTTCGTGTTTTTACAAGTATTCAGTGTTTAAAACATATAGAGAGGAAATAAACACTACGATTTTGTTTGTACAACCAAAATCCAAACGAACTTCCTTCTATTTTAAAATATATGTATGACAAAAAAACGTATCTTAATTTTTCTGTTTGCTTTTATTATGTGTCAATTTTATCTATGGTTCATATAGCAACGATATTTTAGACGAATCACGTTGGCTTTACACTTAAAGCATTGAAAATACGCAGTACTTGACACATTGTGTATGAACAAAATTACTGGTGGATTACTGCTGCTGGGATGCATTTCATCGTAGGTCGCCTCGATCGAGGCCCGGCTCAAGCTGGAAAATATCAATTATCCCATAGTATTACGCGATTAATCACTATAACCATCATAACTTCCCCAAGAAGCGTAATTAAAAAATAATGTCATCGAGTTGTATATTAATTATGATGTTGTTTAGCCCCAGGCTGGCTCACATAAAGCACACCTATAATGGAAGGCTTCTCAACCATGATCACTCATAAATGTCTTCTTTTCAGCATTAGTGTAAGCCAGATTATATTATCCAACGTGTCTTTCCTTCCATGGTAGGGTGTGATTTGAGTGAAATTTGGATGCTATTTCTAGAAGATTGGGCAAAAAGGTGGATCCCTTCCGTTGACTTATTGTATATTAATGAGTATAGTGTTTGATTTCGAAGTAATTAGTCTTGGTAGAAATCTATAGATCTTGCATCCTAGATACGTCATGGTTTAGTTTGGTTTGGGAACACCCTGTATGCCTCATATATTGAGGCATGCTTCAAACTTAGGTAATCTAAGGAATGAGGGAGCCACTATGTGATGGGTCAACCTACAATAAATAGTGGCCAGATTTCTCTCCCGTCACACCCTACCTTCTTGGAAAAGGAGGACACATTCGACAATGCAGTCCTACATATATAACACACGACTGGAAAACCTTGATCATAGGTTTACTCGACAAGGGCTGACTTGGGACTAAACCGCAGCATAGGGAAGACATACTACTCTCATGCATCTCAGATAACCTAAAGAAAGCAGGCAACACAGTTTACGCAGTTGAACTCTTCCATTAAGAAAATAATCTAGATGTGATATGCATTAACTATAAACATTCGTACCAAATCTAATATGATCAATATACTTGTACATGGTTTGGTCAGAAGAGGTAGAGTAACACCCATAAATGTTTCAGGCATTCTGAGACTGCAGGGAGGAAGAGGTAAGTTATCTGCAGGCCGGAAACCTAGCTCGAATGCTTGCAGTAGCGTGTTCTTCGCTAAAGGCACCCAAGGGCCAGGACGAATTTAATCTACCATTTAATAACAAGATTGCCAACCAACATTTCACTCTCAAATATCTGGTCGACTTGAAGCTATAGTAGAAGACACTTACCCAAAGTGCAAACAGTAGGATATAACATGAAACCAAGTAGCTGTGAAGCGAACTTCTTAACCACATAAGCATACCTGCTTAGTAAATGAATAAATAAATGAATAAATAATTAAATACAAAAATAAATAAATAAACCAATAAAAAATTTGTTCCAAATAAAATTTAAAAAAATATATAAATATATCTGAGACATAATGTACTAAGAAGTTTTGGTGCTGGACTACTATTCTTCAGACTCTCACCAGTTTCTAGAGATTTTGGAATGTACCCTAATTATTCTACAATATGTGCATTATATATTTATAAAAAGTCATATATACATTGTCCATAGAAGTATTAGTAGGGAGTTTTGTTGTTGCTGCTGTTGATGTCATTGTCGAGCATCGGGTGAGCTCTGATCAAGCAGATTTATGATCAAAGGTGTCCAAGCCATGGACAACCTTGAACTACATCAGAGACTACCATTGTTTTATGTGTCTTTCATTTTTTAAGATGATTATAGGGTGTGATTTAAGTGGGGTTTGGCTATTATTTGTCGCAGATCGAGCGGCCACGTAGAGGCTCCCTCGCCGGTTCGTGTAAGGTGTTTTATTTCGTTACTACAGCATTGTTGTGCTATTGTTGTTGTTGTTGTTGTTATTGTTTAAACCCAGGTCAGCCATATTAGAACAGACCTATGACCAAAGGCGTTCCAGTCGTGACCATCACGTCTTTTTTCGCTTCTTGTGGTATCTAAGACTGCATTAACCAGTACATCCTTCCTATTTGACTACTATATCTAGCAGGTTCCGTGACCACGAAGTGGCTCCTACGTTGGTTCGTTATTGCATTAGTTTTTTTTATTTTCTGATGTCCTTTATAGTTGTCGGTAACTATACAACTAACTGGAAAGTGGGTGTTAAGAGGGCTTGTCAGTTAGGAAAACTGACTGGTTTATAATTTATGTGACTTGCATAATTGTCAAAAGTAAAAGCTTTGAAAGGTGGGAATTTGGTGAATATATATTGTAATTAGTTAATTAAAACAGTCATTGTCATAGTGTGAAAACAATATAATTAGTAAGGAAGCCGTTCCGAATATATGAAATGTATTTAAATCGAGAGAATAATTTACGAAAAAACAAATGCGAACTAAAATATGTTTTCAATAAGTACCCACGATGGCTTCAAAGTCATTTACAGTAATGTGAAAAAGAAAAGAAATAGGAAAACGACATGGGAAATATACATTTTAACAAATATGATTTACTATTATTGGTGGATTGGCAGAGTCATTAGCGTGTCGGACAGGATTCCTTAAGGTATTCGTTCTGGCTCATTGCGCTCTGAGTTCAAATCCCGCCGAGGTCAACTTTGCATTTCATCCTTCTGGAGTCGATGAAATAAAATACCAGTCAAGTACTGGAGTTGTTGGCCTTGTGCCTATGGTAGAAACTATTATTATTATATTACTGGCTTTTATTATTATATTACCCTCTGAGTTTAAACCCTGTCGAGGCCGATTTTGCCTTTCATCCATCTGGGGTTGATAAACAAAGTACCAGTCAAGTACTTGGGTCGATTAAATCGACTTACCCTCCCCTAAAATGTCTGGCCTTCTGCCAGAATAATACTAATAATAATAATAATAATTATTATTATTATTATTCACATCGCTTCGAGAATTTTGGATGTTTTACCAAGTACAACTGAAGGAAAATTTATTTCATTTTGGATAATGTTCAACAGGGAAACTCCTGGAACGCTTTGTAAAAATATTGAGAAACTAATACACGAAGCCACAAAACACGAACAAAGGAACCCACTGTGTTCTTCTGTATTCCGGTAAGCGAATAAACATAAAATAGAGTGAGCTGTCCACCTCGGAAGGATTCAAACTCAGAACGTAAAGAGACGCAACTAAATTCCGTAAAACAATTTGTACAATGATAAGGAAATTTACGAGAAAGGAATGTTTTAAACCAGCGTTTATTGTATACAATAAGGGTTTAGCTATTAACGCATGCACTATATATCTTTTGCGGTACAAAACACATCATCCTATATTGAAATTACAAAGAGGTTTAGTTTAAAGAAAAAAAACGAAAAAACGTGCATAACGTCAAATGTAATATTAATTGGATAAAAAACCCTGTTAAACGTGAGGATTAGATGTGAATAATATATACAGTGTGAGGAAAATCTTTAAACGCCTTATGTTTGAATAATCGTAGAAACATTGTTGGGTGGAATTACGAAAGATACAATAGCTAATGCTAAAGAATATCAGGGCATCAGACATATTAATAGACATCTTAAAAAAACCATAAAAGGCTTAAGAAGAAAAAGAAATGGGAATTCTTTAAGGAGGCCAATGAATGTGTGAATGTAAATATATAACCGTTATGGAAGGGAACATTCGAATTAACACCTTAACCTGAAGCATTGATCTTTACTGCATATGAACAGGCTCTGAGAAAATAATACCTCAAATACTGTATTTATAAAACTGTTAAGATTCCACGATGTACAGCTTATGAAAAAAGCTGAGAATTTGTAGCACATTTAAGAAACTGACTCAATTATATTAGCTCAGAAGACCTGATTTTCATTCGCGATCATACACTGAATTACTTGGAAATAACTATTTTCATAGACTAAACATGCTCCCAGTATAACTTAGATATATCCACATCAAACAGCTTTTCGATTATTCCATTTAATGCCCTCTAATGCGGTAATATGATAGAGTGTAGAATACATGGCTATGCCGTAGGTAACAACAATTTAAGAGAATGTAAAATAACTGAGATATCAATAAACAGCAATATTACAATCGAAGTCGAGGAAGACGAAATGTGCAGAAACACCAGCATCTAAAATTGGAGATATCAAATAGGTGATCTCTAAAAAAAAAATACAATGCTACAGGAGTCAGGTTTATTGCTTTGTCGTAGAGACTAGCTATAATATAATGTCTACCAAATGGCACTCACATTTCAAAAATCTCCCCAGGAGGCATAGCCTCAGCGCATCACCAGCCATGACATCCATAGATATCTGCGGAGTGAGTGTTGTTAACAGAAAAAGCTTTTGACCAAACGAATCTAAGCCTTCTACAATTAGTAAGCATGTAACCGTTCCAAACTGGTGAGATACGTTCTATGTCAAGATACGGTTGACTTGCGGCTATATAGCATCGATTCCGTGTAGTTATTGCAAACTGCATCCAAACTTTCAGAGTTGACTTCCTCTCAGCATATTTCCGTATGAGATTGCGCACCCTTGTCTCCATCTGCTATCAATTTATTTCTACGTGGAGATCTCGATTAAACCCATCATCGAGTACTTCAACCGAACCCTCACTCCAGTGACAAATATTGGCTGGCATGGACATGCCCCCATTGGTGCTGAGTTGTAAGTTCATGAAGTGTTCCTATTTAACTCCGTCTTGTATTCCTACGATGTGCCACTATTTCCAAACTGCACGACACGACGAGGGTGACGCTGTCTGCATATGCATACCCTGCCTCTTCATCTTCTAATTCGAGCAGACTTTCCTCAGTATATCCAACTTTTGTAGTAAAGGTCCAGGATCCAAAAGGTAGAGAAACAGCGAAATTAAGCGTGTTATGCCACACAGTTGTGATAAGTGTACACATACACAGACCATTGAACAGTTGTAGCTGTGTAATGCAATGATAAGATCCTAGATACGAGATCAAGAAAAGTTGCGTCTAGGTTAGCTGCTATACGCTTATGATAACTCTTGTAGAACACCTTCGCCCGATCAGCGCCCACGTTTATATCCAAACTTCCGCACGGTATATTGCATAAGGTGGATGTCGTTCCGTACAGATCTTCCTAGAATAATGTATATGCAATGTTTGAGAGAAAATACAGCAGATTACAAATAAACTGAAGATATTCAAATATATATTGAATGTGGAGAAATATATAAAAATACGAATATAACTAAAATACATATGAAAATAAAATGAAGTGAATATATAAGCACAAAGAAGTAAAACATGTACACTTTCATGTTTACCTTTATATTTTCTATACTAAAAATGTTTTTCCAGTGTTAATGTTGAAAAAAACCAAAAATAAAGTTTAAATACAAATGTTAGTACTTAACTAAAACGTTTTTTTTCATTATTATTAGTTCTTAATTTCTATTCACTATTTCCGCAGAAGAAAAATGTAAAGTGAGTGGGAAAGAAGCAATATAAATAAGAATTTATTGTGTTTTTATTTCTTATATGTAAAACAAAAAACTAGAAATAGAACTGTATTTGAAACATCTATTATATCTATTTGTGTGGAATGTATAATTTATATTTTCTGCAATTTAACAGCCACGAAAATGAAACTCAGTAATTTCTTTTGTTAATTTTCGTTATTATATATTTTATTCTATTCTTTGGTGGATATTTAATGGAGGTTTAAAATATTTCAATTTTTCTTTTTGTTTCAAACACATAGTTGGAAGACTTTTGCAAATTCAGATATATTAGTATTGATGGTATATTTTTTTAGCCGACGCTGGTATCTTATAACTGGATATCCTTCCTATCAATTACTGGTATCCGAGATGAGAAATGGATTTACATAGGAAATGTCCTAATCGACTTCGCGCTGGATTTGGCCTAACGAGTGACTACATAATTTGGAACCCCTCTCTACGACTGTAGAACGGTCAAAACCATGAGTCACTTACTGGTCTGCCAATTATTAAATTCACATTGCTGTTTTGAAGATTCTCGAACAAAACCACGGCAGTCTCTCACATTCGAGGATGACCTGGCATAATCCTATAACATACATGCAGTCGCGAGCAGACACAGACAACCTCTCGCCCCTCCCACCCTTAACCCAGCGGAACATCCGGGATGTGACAGCTGGAGGGCGAGAAGGCTGCACCAGGAGGGTTGCTGCTGGTACTCCCATTTTCAGGTGAGTGGAGTGGAGCAACGTGAAGTAAAGTGCCTTGCTCAAGAACACAACGCAAGTCCCGGACCGGGAATCGTACCCATGACGTTCTGATCGTGAGTTCTGTAGCCTAACCACCAGGCGAAGATTTGAGAAATAATACAAAGAAATACGCAAGCAGGCATGGCTGTGTGGTTAAGGAGTTCGCTTCGCATCCACGTGGGTTCGGGTTCAGTCCCACTGCGCGGCAACTTGGGTAAGTGTCTTCTACTATAGCCTCGGGCCGACCAATGCCTTGTGAGTTAATTTGGTAGACGGAAACTGCAGAAGCCCGGCGTATATATATATATGTAAATATGTGTGTGTGTGTTTGTGTTTGTGTCCGTATCTGTTTGTAACATAGCGGTTTGGCAATAGAGACCGATAGAATAAGTACTGGGGTCGATCTGATCAACCTCCAAGGCGGTGCCCCAGCATGGCCAAAAGAGTATACATATATATATACATATACGACAGTCTTCTTACAGTGTCTGTCTAACAATAAAACCAGTTTCTATTTCTTCCTCATTCCCACACGAAGGGCAAGGTCCCGAAACGTTACATTTTACACTCCTCATGGCAATTGGACTTACTGAATTCTTCTCTGGACTAATTATTGCTGACTCTTCAGTTTCCTTGGAATTTGGATTTTACCCCCAAATTTCTGGGTTTGTGTCAGTGTTAGAAAGCAATAACTCGGACGTGGTGGTGGAAACAGGGGTAATGTGCTTTGCCCACCAGAAGCACAACATAATGGGTGCAATATTAGTTGAACTTATGACCTTACGGCCATAGTCCAGCACCATAACCTCACTATCATTGTGTATCTGACTGTCTGTCTCTCTCTCTCTCTCTCTCTCTCTCTCTCTCTCTCTCTTTCTTTCTTTTCTTCTCCTCTTTTTATCAGTGTGTGTGTGTGTAGTTTCTATGTATGTATATAAGTGCGTGTGTGTGTGTTTGCGTGTAGTTTATATATATGTGTGTGTGTATATATATATATATATATGTATACACACACACATACATACATTCACACACATACATATATTCACACAAACACACATACATACATACATTGACACACAATCACACATGCACACAGACATACATTCACACACAAACACACATACATACATTTACACACAACCACACACACACACACACACACTGTACAGGACTAAGACACTGAACATTTTGTTAACATATTCTCTAAAAATTCTTGGATCTAGAATTATTCATATCAGTAGGAGTTACAGCTGGGTGAAGTCAATACGATTTTGGACTACTGACTGAAGTTTCAATAGTTTAGATGTGTTCATAGACAAGAAACTTAAAAGTGACTATCTCAGATCATTTACCTGTAATTAGGTGCCCTAATTAGTTACACCTCATCTGTGTAAGTACAAGTTGTACAGTGTAATTAATGAATGTTTCATTAGCTTTCTCTGCTTGTATTCTAGCCCTATGTTTCTTGCTCATGATAGAAGATTTTACACTGCAATACTCACATTGTTTAACTCTTTTGATACCAACCTGTCCAAGACTGCCTCTGGTTCTATGATAAAAAAGAAAAAGCTATTTGTTTTGAAGAATTCATATTTAAATTTAAACCTACCATTATAATTTTATGTAAGAATTTTTTGTTAAATTGTGTTCCAAACATCAACTTAATAGCAAGAAAGTTAGTTATTTTACTAGATTACTCCAAATTCTTGATTATTTTCAAAAAATAATTGAAAATCATAGGCAGTGCATTTCATTAGAAATATCATAACGAAAGGGTTAATTAATTGAAATAATTAAACATTAATTATTTTTGCCCATCTCATTAATGTAGACTGGGTAGGGATTAATTTTTAACATAACAGAATCTAATAACTCATTAATTTAATTAAGCCAATTTTTTTTTTGGGGGGGGGGTCCTCTGCTGTAAGTTAATTAAAAAATAGGAAGGGCCATGTGCTTATGACCTTTGCAGGTCATCCTCCCAAATCGATGAGATTGATGCAATTGATGTTTAGCTTGAGTATTTGTACTTTGGTGTAGATAGGTGTGGAGGAAGGAAGGTAGGTTTGGGTGAACTCTTCGGGGCAGTTTGTTGGAGGTGAGACAGAAAGGGGGACAAGAGGAGAAGAGATGAATGGGATGAGTGGACCTGTTGAAGGTATACAGCTGGTTAGTTCAGAAGAGCGGAGACATTGTAGTAGTAATAGAAGAGAGTGAGATACAGAGAGAGAGAGAGAGAGAAGGACCAGCATATCTATGAGCCATAGGTTGTAGTGTGTTGCTGACTGAGTCTTTGCCAATCAGTCAAATGGATCTCTTTTAGATTCAGTCGAAGATGTTTTTGTATATGTGGGGGTCACTATGGAAGACCATTAGAGATTGTGAGGCCTAGCATTTGTACCATCTGTGAAGATTTTAATGGCTACAGAGTATGTTTTATTCATCTTTAATTTATTATATAATTTATATATATATTTTTTTCTTATGTGAGGACACAACTTCATATCTTTATATTACTTTAATAGTTCTGCAAACTACTACTGAAAAATGACTGCCGAAGAAAGTGAGGACTTTGAGAAAGGTCCCCCTGCGAGGCCTATAACAAGGATTTCCAGAATAAACAGACAGTTCAGACTGAAGGCTAACAGGAAAAGCAATGTTATTAGTATGGTACAAGAATTGTATCTTAGAAAAGATGTTCCCTGTAAAAGTTTTCTGTGCCAAAATGACTGCACATCTAATAAACGTAAGTGTGGAGGAATTGGTTTATTCTTTTATTTGTTTATGGGTTTGTCATGGGACTGCGGCCATACGGGGGCAGCACCTGCATATCACAATCATATTGACCCCCAGTTGTTATTACTAGTTTGATATATATATTTTATTGATCGATATTTATAGAATATCTAAGTTGTGTTTTGACATAAAGGGATGCACCTCAACACAGCAGAATACACAAACATAGACACACACATACACATATACATATATATATATATATATATATACCTTTGTTCGATGCATCTCTTTTTTTGTCTCTGATGATTTGACGTAACTAACATTGAATGAGTTTCAATGAGGGGTGGCATAAACAATTATGCAATGCACCTCGATTGTTGTGTTATTGAAACAGCTGTAAGCCAATAAATTTATGATGTAATTTGAATATCTGTTTCCTATTTCTTATTACTATATATATATATATATATATGTATAGTTGTGTCATGGTGGACATGACAGCCTTTCTAGTGTTGGTGCCATGATAGAATGCACCCAGTACACTCTGTAAAGTGGATGGTGATAGGAAGGGCATCCAGCCTTAGAAACCTAGCCAAAGGAAACATACGAGTGAGATGAGGGCCACTGACCTGTCTAGGAGAGTGGTGGCTCTAAACAGGAGGAACTGGCTTGAATCAAAATCACCCGCCCAACCCTTGCCAGCATGGAAAACAGACGTAAAATGATGTTGATGATATATATCATCATCATCATCATCATCGTTTCACGTCCGCTTTCCATGCTGGCATGGGTTGGACGGGTGATTTCGGCCCGCGTCGCTTCCTCATTGGAGTCACCACTCTCCCAGACGGGTCAGCGGCCCACGTCTCGATATATATATTTATATATATATATATATATATATATGATGGGCTTGGGCTGCTTCTGCAGAGTTACTGTCCACCTCATTTAAATTCTCAGGTCATTGATCAACTCAAAGCTACAGTGGAAGACACAGGCCCAAGGTGCCACACAGTGGGATTGAACTCGGGACAATGTGGTTGCAAAGTGAACTTCCTTCTTCCTTTTTTTTCACCTGTTCAGAATTTGTTTGATTTATTTTGATGTTTTGTTTTCATACTTTAAGGGTAGTGTATAACTACCCTTAATGTGAACACTTCATTTACTACAAGTGGTTAGACAACAACTTGAAATAACAAATTAGATAGAGGGCCAGCCAACAAGGGCTCCTCTAACAGTTTTCTGCTACACAGACACACATATACACAAGCATACATACTTCACACATTCACACACACACTTACATAGACATGCTCACATATTTCACACATTCACACACACTTGCATACACACACATGCATACATACTCTACACATACACACATGTTCACACACACACACGCACACACACATATCCTCACACTTATGCATATATGCACACATATCCTCACACTAGCACATATGGATACATACCTTTTAGATATAAGCATATATATCTGAATAGGCGACCAATTGGCAGAATCATTAGAGGATCTGACAGAATTCTTTGTGGCATTCATTCCAGCTCTCTACACTCTGAGTTCAAATCCTGCTGAGGTCAACTTTACCTTTCGTCCTTTCAGGGACAATAAATAAAGTACTAGCCCAGTACAGGAGTTGATATCTCTCTCTCTCTCTCTCATGTAGACGTAAACACTATGAAAATGTTCCATCCCTATTGATGAGGTGTATAAACTGAAACATAATTGTATGATTGTTGTTGTTTGAACATATATGGTATTTCTATTTTGTCTTTCTCTCTCCACAGAGAATGATGTATTTCTATCATTGGATGTTTCACACTATGTCATCTTGGATAGCCAAATATGCAGGGACTATTTGGAAATATGGGAAACTCCAGAGATAAAAGGAATTATTTTCCCCCAAACCATTGTTAACAGTGTAAGTTTTTTCTTTTATCATATATATATATATATATGTGTGTGTGTGTATATATATATATATTCATTCATTCATTCATCGCTTTTTACGTCCGTTTTTCCATGCTAGCATGGGTTGGACGGAGA
>JAOPJM010225860.1:0-12608 GCA_027124095.1 Muusoctopus leioderma | reverse complement strand
ATACATACATACATACATACATACATACATACATACATACATACATACATACATACATACATACATACATATATTTATGGCAACATAATTATCTATAAGTGAAATTATTTGCGTGTTTATTTTGAAATTGAAGTAAAAGTTACATACATGTATATACTTGTGAACTGTGTGGTTTCTATATCTATAAAAGTTATGTATTTTGTTGTTGCTATCGATGTATCTGTTGGTGTGTCTTCATTAATAACGAACTGACTGCAACAAGTCGTTGTTCATTAAATATATGTCCGGCTTTTGTTTCCATTCTTAATAGGTTTTCGTAAGAGATTTCAGCTGCTGCTTTCGCTAATGCGACAGTTCGAATATATTCACCTTTCCTCTTGGAGACAGTTTAAAATTGAGACTGTGTATATGTGCTTGTGTGTGAGTTCGTGTACTGTGTCTATGTGTGAGTGTGTGTGTATGTGTATATGAATGATGTACGTTTATATAATACGTTTGTACGTTAATATTTCAGAATATGTGATAGTATTAGCGTATGTTAAAGAGTTGTACGTGTATGTATCTGTGTGTGCTTAAAGTATGAGATCACAATAGTTTGTGTATAAATATGTATGGGTGTTTTTGCATACATGTATGTGGGGGCATGCCAATGTGTGTTAGTGCATTTCTAATCAATTTGTTGTGAGTTTAACTGCGTTTCAGTATGTGTGTATGCGTTTTAGTATGTGTGTATATGTGTGCGTGAGTGCTTGGATGTAGTTAAAAATGGACAATATGTGTGTCTATGTGTGTATGTATGTGTGCGTGCAGTGGCGGCTCGTAGGTAGGAACTGCGGCACTGCAGCACCCCCAAATGTTCACCCGATATATATGTATAATATGTATGTTTATATATTTATATATACTTGTACAAGATATTTAATACTATTATTCTTAAAAAAATCCTGTATGGAGAACTGTCAATTTCACAGTGCCAATGACGAGTAATTTGTTGGTTACGCGCATGCGCACATGTGCTAGAGGCGCAAAGGGAGAGAACTCTGACCCACAAAGTACGCTCATTGTAGCACTGTCGCACACACAGTGCCGTAACTGTTTGCTCGTCTAGTATATCAAGAATATTTTAATATGATAAATTGTAGATGATTTGATATCATACTTATAGAGACTACATTTCATTGTTTTTTTTCTGTTGGCCTTGTGCCTAAATTAGAAACTATTATTATTATTATATATGATGATGATGATATATATATATATACTGTATTTCTGTGTGTGTTACACAATATTAAAACAATTCTTAAAAAATTTTCTGAAGCAGCACCCCCACAAATTAAAGTCACGAGCCGCCACTGGTTGTAACTAAATTAGAAATTAATCAGTATGATTGTTGTTATTGTTTTTGTGTTGCTTAGCTTAGTTCTATCTGAGTAAACCTATAACTCAGAGGTAGCTGATCAATAAATTTGTTTGATCATACTGACTTAATGGTTAGTAGTTGTTGTTGTGTTGCTTAGGTCAATTGTGCTTGAGTAAACCTATAACACAGAGGTAGCTGATCAATAAATTCGTTTGATTATGCTGACCTATTGGTTAATACTTGAAATATGTTGTAGGGATCTTGTTGTGGGGAGATTGGCTGCTACATTGAGCAGGTAATGTTGTTGCTGTTCAGTTATGCTTGGGTAGTTGTCCTATGACACAAAGGTACCAAATCAATGGATCATCTAATCAGTATTCTAGCTGTGGTTAGTTGGTTGGAACAGTTGACACCTCCCACTTGCACAGCTATTCTTCATATTCTCACATTAATTTTTAAAACACCTCAGTTTTAACCTTACAAATCCTAATAACAATTAGAAGACCTGGATGGGAATAATCTGACATTATTGCCAGGAATGTACCACAAGTGAATTCAAAGAGCCATTCTTCAGGAACCTGACAGTGCTAATGAAATATCAATTTGTGATTAATATAGTAATTGTTGGGAATGCTGTTCCAAAATTTAGGACTTACTTGTGGTTTTTGTTTTACCGATAGTAGGGAGTTTGTTGAGGGAGATTAGACTGTTACTTTCAGCATTTCAATACATGTAAGAAAAGCTCTGTTATTGGCTTATGATAATATCTAGTTGATATGACACATATGTTTGATGTTATATAATTTATGGCAGTCATTAGACCAAAACTGAAAGCATAATATAGACATAAATAAAATAGATCTGATCCAACCAATTACTCACCATGATCTGATAAATATTAATTTCTTATATCAGCCCAAGGCCAATATTTGTTTTTGCTGTTGTTGTTTAATCACTGGTCAGCCCTAAATAAGCAGACCTATGATCAAAGATGCTCTAGACATGACTATCACATCTTTTTGTATATCCAGCATTATATTGTCCAATTTTTTTTCTTTCATTTTTAAAAGTTGGTTTGGTATTTTTTTTTAAGGGAGATTTGGCTGCTGTTTCTTGTTGGTCATGTGACTTGATGTTCCATTGCTGGATTGAGGCTAGTATTTTGTGAGCAATGATGTATATAGTTATTGAAGTCACATACCTCTCCCACCAGAAGACAATTTATTCTTATTGTATCACCCATCCCTCACTTCCACCTTCACCTCAGGAGGATGACAGTTAAAGTCAACTCTGGCAAAACTTAACACAGGACCTAGAGAGACAAAACTTAATATTGTAATATGTTTAATCCAGCAGTGTGCAGTCTTAGTTACTTCCACAGAATCCTCATCATCACCCACACCACTCTCACCATAACCTTCACTTCCATCTCTATCATGACTCCCCAAAACTTACATCATCATCACCACCACTCTCACCATGACTCTCACTCCCATCTGTCATGACTCCCCAAAACTTCCACCATCTGAATCATCATCCTCATCATCACCACTCTCACCATGACTATCACTCCAAACTCTATCATGACTCCCAAAAACTTCCATCATCATCACCACTCTCATTGCTATCTCCACCCTTGATGAGATTAATATTGAGTAGGAACTTAAAGAATATACTGAGTAAGGCTAGAGTGCAACATGGATGGCCAAGTGGAAGGGGTACTAGTGGTTCATATCCTGTCATTGACACAGGCTTATTCCACTTATCTGTGAGTAGGTACCACAGTGTGTGTAGTATTTAAATTTACAATGTAGGTTGCAGCAACACTGTAAAGTTGACAAAAGATTTGTTTGTTTATGCTTCTGAGTTCAGCTCTTTCTTGCAGAAAGAGCCACTCATGATAGACTAGCATCATATCCAAGGGGAAATTTTTCTCTCATCTGTTGACTTAATGACATTATGCACAGGGGTGGGGAATCTAGAGATCCTCAGCATTTTGAAACAATTAACATTTTATAATTATTGAATAAAGTTGTGGGAGAAATGAACATCTGACTCTTGTAAGGTTTTCGGATGTTATTAGCAACACTGAAGGTTAAAGTTATTACATCAGATATCTAATATCTAATATCTGCTAACTTATGTAGTGCCTATTAGAGAGTGTCAGCCATGGTATTTGCCAGGGGAAGGGGCCTGTCACTATTTAAAAATAAAATACTGAGTTACAAAAAACACAGTTCTATATTATAAGTGGTAGGTATAGTTGTGTATGTAACAGTGAGTTGTTGTCTAATACACATCAATGAAAACAGACTTCCATATTCAGTGAGTTTTGTGATACTTGATGACACTGTAATATTTTTTACATATATTACTAGGAGTTACTCGACTTGGCTATCCATGCCATTGATCTTATATCTGATATCAGTTGCTATATCTAATGTCTTGTATCGATTTCTGAGGAGTACTGTATAGAGAAATATAACTTACTCTGTGATATGTGGTTATTTATTTTATATGGCTTAGTCAAGGGGAAAAATGCAGTACTGATAACCTTTCATAGGTTCTCAGAGATGGGAGAGATTGATAGAAACACTGTGGGTGAAGAGCTAATTCCAGAGGGTTGACACTCTAGGGAAAAAGATTGGGCATAGGGATTAGTGTAGGGCCTGGGGAGTGAGACACTGTTGGGAGCGGTGAAAAGGGGAGTGGCAGTTGTGTTCGGTTAGCCTGGATGAAGGTAGTATGTAGCTTACTTGTTCAAAGAGCAGAGAGTATTGTTAGTATTGATAGAATAGGCAGAGAGGATTTAGCAAGTCTGTAGGCCAGAGGTTGAAGTATGTTGGTGAGTAAGTCCTTGCCAATAAGTCAGAAGGTCTTCTTTTGGTTGCAGTATGGGTTGTTCTTGTTTGCAATAGCAGTACCATTCCAGATATGAGAGCAGTATTCCATTGTGGGTCTTGTGACAACTTCAGTGGGGGTGGCCCTAATGATGGTAGTAATTTAGAATAGCTGACATTAACAGAATAATTTAATTTAGGATGCTGACTAAGTCTAAGTAAGGCAAAATAAGCATGCCAGCCTAACCCAGCCGAAGGATGATGATAGTAGTGATGATAATGATGATAGTAGTGATGGTGGTGTGTTGATAATGAGGATGGTGATGATAATGATAGTAGTGGTGGTGATAATGATAGTAGTGGGGTGATAGTGGTGATAATGGTGATTTTGGTAGTGTTGATAGTGTGCTGGTGGTATTGGGGTTAATGGTGATAGTTATGGCACCTGATGTCAATGGTAATAATAGTAGAAATAGTTGTGATGGTGGCAGCAGTGATAAGTGTTATTGATGATAGTGATGATGATAATAATGATGATGGGGATGGTAGCAGTCATGGTGCGAATGATTGACTTAGGCTGTTTTGTTTGCAGGTACTGATTGAGATTGTGGTCATGGAAAGAGTTGTTGTTGTTTATCCCCAGGTCAGCCCTGATTGAGCAGACCCATGATCAAAGAGCTTCCAGCCATGACCATTCCGTCTTTTTGTATATCTAGAACTACATCGTTGAATGTGTTCTTCCTGTTTTAAGATGGTAGTGTAATTTCTAGCAGATCGGGTGGTGGTAGTGGTTTTGATGATGAGGATCTTGTTTGTGGTAGTGGTGATAATTGGAGTGATATTGGTGGTGATTATATTGATGTTGTTAATGATGATGTTAATGATGATGTTAATGATGATGTTAATGATGATGTTAATGATGATGTTAATGATGATGTTAATATTGGGGATGATGATGATGATGTTAATATTGGTGATGATGATGTTAATGATGATGATGATATTAATATTGGGGATGATGATGATGATTTTGATGGTGGTTGTGGTAATGGTGATAATTAGCTGGATATTGGTGATGAGGATGATGATGAATACGAGGCTGTTGATGATGATCGGGAGGATCTTCTAGATCTAAAGCTTAGGTGTTACCAAATTAGAACAACTATATGGTTTCTTTTGTTATTCAAATTCTCTAAGGCCTCTGTTGGTTAGGGTTGACTATTTATTTGCACCTGGAAAGTTCCTGTCCAGGGTGTAGGCCCGGGCAAAGGTATATTTTAGAGAAGACCAGCAGCTGCCCATGCAGCAAGTCTCCCTTCTCCATGCCACCGATGTTTTCCAAGGGAAATGCAAGAGTGAATACAGCTTCGCATCAATATTGTCGCAAGCAAACTCAGAATGTAAAGAGTCGGAACAAAATGCCGCAAGGCATTTTGTTCAATACTCTAACAATTCCGCCAAACCAGTGGAGGGATGAAAGGAAGGATGAAAGGTAAAGTTAACTTCGGTAGGATTTGAACTCAGAATATAAAGGGCCAGAAAACAAGTACAAGCAAGTCATTTTGTCTGGCACCCTAATGATTCTGCCAGCCCACTGCTTTTACACGAATTAGTGTCATGCATTTTTGGTTTCAAAGTATTAAAAAAAAAAAAAAATTACGGGGCTGGAAGTAGTGAGTGTGAGAAAAAAGAAGTTTAGCCGGAGATGGAGATCATAAAATACATACAGAATTCTACCGTTAAAACAACAACAACAATACAGTTACTCCATTTTCTCACTGTTTTAGTTGTTGTAAGTAATGTTTCCTGAACTGAGAATTTTTTGAGGTTTTTATTTAAATAATAAAACAGTTAGCCCTTGATGTTATTCAATACTTTAAAATAATAACAGACTTGAAACAAGATCTAACAAGGATGCAAGATTTTTCGACTTTTGCTTCAAACAAACAAAAATGCTGTGTGTTTTTTGTTGTTGTTGTTTAACCCCAAGTCAGCCCTGCTTGAGCAGACCTATGATCAACAGCCTTCCAGTCGTGACCATCTCGTCTCTTTGTATATCTAGGACTACATAGTCTAATGAGTCTTTTCTTTTTTTGTTGGACAGTGGTTGCAGTTTGGGGGTGATTTGGCTGGTATTTCTAGCAAGTCGAGCAACACATTTCTTGTTCGCTCATGTGTTTATTGTTGTTGTTTAGCTCCACATTATCCCTGAACGAGCAGAACTATGGTCAAAGGTATTCCAATCTTGGCCATCCTGACTTTTCAGACAGATTATCTCAGATTACATTATCCAATGTCTTTCCAGTTTTTTAAGGCAAAAGTAGGGTGTGATTTGAGAGATTTAGCTGCTATTTCCAGCAAATTGAGTGACCATATAGAGGCAGCCTCAGATGTTTATGGTGGAGGTAATGGTGAATATTGGGACTGAGTATTGTCATCACTTGTTGTTGTTGTTGACATTGTTTAGCCCCAGTTGAAAGTGTTCCAGCCATGGCAAACCTGACCGTTTTCTTTTTTCATACTTGTCCTTCCTTCATTTTTTTTATCTAGTAGAGTGTGATATAGGGAATATTAGGCTGCTTTTTCCAGCAGGTTAAATTGTTGGCTCATATCATGTTGTTTCATCTGACACCTGATTGCTCCAGTTTATTGATCTTTTACATCAGACCTCACTGAGCAAAAACTGCATGTATGCATATATGTGTGTGTTGGTGCATTTGTGTGTATGTGTAAATATTTCATTAGTATAGCATCTGCTAGTTGATCTCTAATAAATACCTGTTTCTCTCACACTCTCTTTTTCTCTATCTCTCTTTTCTCTCTTTCCCTTTCTCTCTCTCAGTATTAATTAATAGAAGTGCTGCACAATAATAGCATAAATAAAAATGTAAGGTAAACTTAAGAGTATGAGTTTTTAGTCAACACACATGTTTTAGCCTCATTGTTGAAAGTAGACACTGTGGTTAAACTAAAGGTTTTTCTCTCTGAGGTCAGAAAAAATAGACCGATCTGAGTAGTTTCAAAATTCATTAATGCCTCATCCGAGATTGGTTACTCATTCCAATTCAGAGAGAATAGTAGCTTCTAGCTTCTTATGGTATACACAAACTCACACAGAAGTGTATTCATGTGCCTAATTTGCATAAGAGTACAAGCATTGGCAATTTGAATGAATCAATAGAAATACCACTATAGCTATACGCTATCATTCTCACTGTGGACAACGAGGAGGAACTGATCTCTGATGAGGCAGTAATAATGGTTGAAACTAGTCAAATCAATATCTTTTTCTGGCTACTGACAAAAACAAAAACCCCTGTGATTTATCTATTGTCTGTTTTTCACAGCGAAGTTAAATCGTGTGTTTACTAATAACATGTGCTTGTAAGCACATGTTTCCATATAGAGAAACCTGTTAACATTACTGAGACCGATATCGTGCTTTGGCTTGTCTTTGGGTTCCTTGGTTTTGATAATGGAAGTTGTGGTGTTGTGCAAGCTGTTTTTGACTTAAATTTTGTACAGTCATTGCACACAATTTTTGGTTTTACTTTTTATTATGAATTGCTTGTTTTTTGTTTTTCAAAGTCCTATAGTGATGGGAAGGTGGTGATGTGTACAGTTCTGACAGATTAGAGGCACATAGCTACCAACTTGCACATAGTCATTTCTTCATCAAATGAGGCAAAGATGAGTCTCGGTTACTGTAAATGTATCTGAGCAGCCCTTTTCAGGGATAGCACTGCTCACCAGTATACGAGATGGGCCTAGAAAAAGTGACCTATAAATTGGTTGTTTCTACCAATTATGTCTGGCCAGTTTGGCGTGGCTGGTGGATGTCCACTGATGTGCTCAAAATTGCAGAAATAATAAACAGAAATCAAATGAAAAATAAATAGGAGGATGATACGCATTTTTCAGGAAAGAGAAGACTGCAGTTGAAAGAAGAGATGCAGGTGTTGGCTTTGTTATTAGGAGCAAACTACTTCCAAAGTTGATGGATTTACAATATGAAATCAGCGAATGGTCTGAGTTTAAGACTGAAACTCGCTGGTGGTCATTATACCATCATTATCAGTGCATATGCTCCTACCCTGGATAGTGATGAGGAGCAGAAACTCTCTTTCCATGGATCTCTTAAGGGCTGTCCTTCATGGGATTCTTAGAGTAGACAAAATCATACTTTTGGGAGATTTCAATGCTTGGATTAGCAAGTATGGAAAGATGAATAGTAATGGACTTTGGCTATTACAACTTTGCACAGAATTTGGTGTGGGATTTGTTCTCTGCTGATGCTGATCATGTCACGTACTCTGTAGAGGTTATGCATAGGCTCACTGCTGCTTGCAAAATTTTTGGTCTCCAAATAAACCTTGGAAAAAGTGTTTTCATGTTTCAACTAGCCCCAGGCAAAAAGTAGTATGAGCTGGGGATGTTTGTTAATGGCTACCAATTGAAAGTGGTTGACAAGTTTATGTACCTGGGAAGTAGTGTGAACCATCACTGCTCAATAGATGATAAAAAATACCTTTACATCTGAAAAAGCCAGCTGATGTGTTTAAATGTTTAGAAGGATGTGTTTGTTGCCAGAGTAGCATAAAACAGTCAACTAAGATCTGTTTACAATGCTTGCATACTCACATGCTTGCTCTACTTCTGTGAAACATGGACAACATATAGGAAACATCTGAAAGTCCTGGAATGTTTTCACTAGTATTATCTCCGGGCTATTTTGAACATTCCTGACACTCTGAACATTCTGAATACATTCCTGACACTTAAGTGATGGAGAAAGCTGGTGCAATCAGTGTGGAAACTCATATACATTGCCACTCCGCAATCATGATGCCCAAATTTTGATCCTGCTGCGTGTCTTCTTGGTTAAGTATCTTTTACTATAGCCTTGAGTTGACCCAAGCCTTGTATCATAAGGAACATAAGCAAAGAGATGTCTTTCCAGCTAGGTCTTGAAAGCAATTCACACTCAGAGTAGGTTTAAATCTCCATCCTATAACATGTCAGTTATTCTACATAGAAGACATAAAATCATAATTTCCTTTAACAAATTCTTTTGCATAAGAAATTGTGTTGATGATTGAACCCCTTGCCAACCAGTGGAATGACTTTCTGTCCAGAGTGATAGTGTTTGTAACAGCAGCATGGTCTCATATATGTGAGTAATACTCCATTGTGGGTCTTAATTGAGCTTTATAGAGAGTTAGCAACTGATAAGGGCTGAAGTATTTCCTGGCTACCTGAAGTGGAAACCTAGTCTTTGATGTAATTTTAGCAATATTATAACAGAGGAAACTACTATAGAGAAAGCAGCATAGATGATTGATTATATCAGCTTCCTAATTCATTGAACTAATAATTAATCCCAAGGATATATAAAGAAGACTGATCATTTGAAAAGTCAGCAACTGTAGTAGAAATCAGGTAATGCAGGAGTGTGAACAAAAGCAAAGACTTTGATTCCAGTAAGCAAATAATTTGAGAATAAAGAAATTAATAATAATAATAATAATAATAATTCTTTCTAATATTGGCACAAGGCCAGAAATGTTTTAGGGGAGGGATAAGTTGATTAAATCTACCTCAGTACTTGACTGGTACTTAAATTTATCGACCCCGGATGGATAACAGGAAAAGTTGACCGTGGCAGGATTTGAACTCAGAGTGCAGTGAGCCAGAACGAATACTGAAAGGCATTCTGTCTGATGTGCTAATGACTGCCAATTCACCAATGATGACAATAATAGTGGCAATAATAATAATTTATGTTATTGCTTTAAGGGAAATGGTTGGGAGATATTACAAAGACAAATTACAAAATATTGGGAGGTGACATTGAGTATGATAGGTAACAACAAATGGAAACAAACAAATATACAAAGTGATGTGAAATACTTAATGTATCCCAAAAGGAGCACAACCACCTAGGGCCAATCAGGGAATCCCCACAGATCCTGGATTATCCTTACTATGAAGGGCAATTGCCCACTCTCAGTTGTGGTGTCCAGCCTAGATCCACATTCTCAGTCTGCTCATTCATCCAGGCCATCACTCTCTCCCACCTTTTAACAAATTTACTGGAGGAGAGCATTTCCCTGTCTACCCTCACCTACTCCATCAAGTGGTACTTGAAATGTTGATGAGGGTTTTGTCAAATTTAAAAAAAACCCTGGCCTCAATCCTCATCTTGTCCACTATATTACCTTTTTTGCCATAGCAACCAGACAGAAAAATGGCTGCCAAAGGCATAAGGTGGAGAGATACAGGCACAACACTACAAATTATGGGGGAGGGTATAGTTAATTATATCAACCCCAGTAATTAACATGTACTATATTTTATCAACCCCATTTTGTCAGCTGCTCTACCGATTCTGCTATCCACTGCCCTTTTGATTTCACATGGTCACAAATTTGGGATAGAGAGCAAGAGTGGTGTAATCAGATATATTGACCCCAGTATTTGACTGCTTGTGAAGGCATGTGGCCTTGTGGTTAGGCTACTGGGCTCATGATCGAAAGTTCGTGGGTTCGATTCCCGATGCGTGATGTGCGTTGTGTCCTTGAGCAAGGCACTTTACTTCACGTTGCTCCAGTCCACTTAGCTGAAAATGAGTACCAGTAGCATGTCTGCTGGTGCAGCCCTCTCTCCCTCCAGCTGTCACATCCCTTGATGTTCCGCTGGGTCAAGGGTGGGAGAGTTGAGAGGGTGTCTGCTCGCGACTGCATGGGCACCTAAAACCCTTAGCAACAGCATGGTATCTGCGTATACCAGGTCTTCCTCGAAGGCGAGGGAGGGCTGTGGTTTTTTTTACTTGACTGCTTATTTTATTGAGTCTGGAAGAAGGAAAAGCAAAGTTGAACATGGCAGGATTTGAACTCAGAACATAAATACCACAAGGCATTTTTGTCTCATTCTGCTGTCCACAGACTCTCTTTATGATCATCATAATAATAATTGTTTCTAACATAGGCACACGGCCAACAACCCAGTACTTGACTGGTACTTTATTTTATCGACCCAGGAAGGATGAAAGGCAAAGTTGACCTTGGTGGATTTTGAACTCAGAGCACAGAATTACAACAAAACAATGATAATAATAATAATTGTTTCTCATATAGGAACAAGGCCAGAAATTTGTAGAGGGGGGGGAGTTGATTATATTGATCCCAGTATTTCACTGACACTTTATTTTATTGACCTTGGAAGGATGAAAGGCAAAGTGGGCGTGGTGGGATTTGAACTCAGAATGTAAAGAGCTGGAACAAATACTGCAAGGCATTTTGTCCAATGCCTTACCGATTCTGCCAATCCACCCGCCCTTAGTAATGATAATAATCAGTGCATTTAGTTAATTATTAGCAACAACTAGTGTATTACTAGTACTTTTGGCCAACAAGATAGTCTCTACATGGTCACTTCATATGCTAGAAATAGTTGCCAAATCTTCTTCAAATCACACCTTACCATCTTAGAAAAGGATACATTGAATAATATCATCCTTGGTGTAATGTGTGTGGGAAAATGACAGGATGATCATGGCTGGAATGTTTTATAGGTCTGCTCAGCTTGGGCCAACAAGGGGCTAGGCAATAACAATAAAAAACAACTACTACCTGACCTCTGGAAGACAAAAAAATTAGTGTTGACTTCACCCTCCATTCAACTTGTAATTTTTGATATGAGAGGAGCAGAAATTTAGAACACTAGTTCAACGTTTCTTAAAGTGAGTTCCGAGGAACCCAAGGGTCCTGCAAAAAAATTCTAGGTTTTCCCGATATAAGGTGTCTTTAAATAAAATTTAATAAAATTATATTTTATTAAAAAATGCTATTCATGATTTTCAAATACATTCTCTCTTTAAAACAATTTTTGCTTCATTTGATGTCTTATTCAAATTAGGGTGGCAGGGGTTGTCTATAAAATATAGGTATGGGTTCTGTGATTTTTGGAAAATTGTATAAGGGTTCCATGACAAAAAGTTTGGGAACCACTGCACTAGTCTACCATTTTGCTGTCCCAGTAATCTATTTTGCTGAATATTGATTTCTAACTTTGGTACAGCCAATTGAATTGCTGGCGACATGGTCTGGTATTTATTCTATCAACCAACAAGAGAGACAAAATGCAAAATCAACCTCGGAAGTATTTGAACTCAGAATATGCCGGAGTTATTTTGTTTTCGTATTTACATGTTTTTTCATGCTGGCATGCGTTGGAAGGAGGTTTTTGAGGCAGTATTTTATGGTTGGATACCCTCCTTTGGGAAGTGAACTGATCTTCACCCATCAAACCGCTAAGCTTCTGGACCTATTGTCTATGTAGAGCATAAACAAACATCTCTGGCTGCCTAAGCGATATGACATGAAGACAAGCACATATGCATATATATA
>JAOPJM010225758.1:0-12609 GCA_027124095.1 Muusoctopus leioderma | reverse complement strand
ACATACACATACATACACATATGCCCACATACACACACACACATATATATACACACACACACACACACACACACACACACACACACACACTTTCAACGACGAGGTAAGGTATACATAACACACGGTCGCCATTTTTTCAGGCTTGGTGGTCTCTCAGTCAGAGTCAGAGAGGGTTAAAAGTCTGTAGTATTGACACAGCTCACAGCACACTGCGCCACGTGGTGGAATACGAACCTTCATCTCTTTACACAGTATGATGACAACCCTAACGACTCTACCAGCTGTAACTACATTTATGATTGTCAATTAATCATAAAATATATATATTTGAACTCACTACCACCTAAAGTGCATTAATTACTTATAGTGCCCTTATAGCCTAAAGCCTACATGAATTTCCTCTCTCCGTCATTAACAAAGCACATATGTGTGACCTACATCGGTTCTCAATGGTTTTAAAGGGAGCTTTTCGTGTGTAAATAAAATTAATAAGGAAATAGGAATTAACTGCAAAGATTTTAATGTAGTTGATATTAGATACTATAATCCCCACATTTTGAGACGGAAAAGGGAAGCAGGACCACTGGTGAGACTCGAACCATCTATCTATCGCTTGACTGGCGACCACGTCAACGTTTACACTACAGAGCGATTGCCGATATAATTAGATCATATCGATGTCAAATTGATGCTTACAGTGTCAATGAAATATTTATTGCCTTTAAAATATGTGATGCCGAGTATTAGTTATAGATTTCATGTTGTAGCTATTATCACTTCAGTTCACACTATACTTACTCCATTATTAATGTCTTCGAGGAAAGCATGAATGTCACCACACCGTCGAAGATAGAAATAAACTGCGTTCATCCTTTACATGGACAGCTACGATCATAAAATAAGACGGGTAGTTGACTATATTTATCACACTAGCTCAATGTGATAAATATTATTGGTATCATAAGGAGGAGAGATGGATTGGTAGAATCGGTAAGGCGTCGGACAAAATGCCTTGCGGTAATTCTTCCGGCTCTTACGTTCTTAGTTCAAATCACGCCGAGGTCAACTTTGCCTTTCATCCATCTGGGGTCGATAAACAAAGTACCAGTCAAGTACTGGAGTCGATTCAATCGACTTCCCCTTCCCTCAAAATTCTGGCCTTGTGCCAATATTAGAAAGAAGTGGTTGTTGTTGCTGCGGAACGTGTGTTTATTAGCTCCGAGGAAAATTGTTTTTGTCAAGAGTCAAAGAAGATTTTTTTGAAAATTTTTCTAGATTCCCTTACAAGGAAGGAATTATTAACTGTGTGGGGGTCTGTCACATTTTGTGGCAGCCCCAAGAGGTTTGTCTTTTTGACTTTATATTTGCATTTTATTTTGCCTTTTAACAATGGCTACAAAAGTGAAGGCTGGCAGATACGCCCACCAAAATATACATGACGAGATCGTTGCACCTCGTCAACAAAAAGAAAACAATGTTTTACACACTGACACACAACATAATAGCATCAGTACAGAATTTAACTTTGCACACATTGTGAACACTAATAGTAACTATAATGTAAAACATTGCACGAACACCAATACACACAGACAAAAACAAAACAGCTTTGCTGATGTTGCAGCGAAAAGAGTATTTTTGAATTTGGTAGAAGCTCAACAGCAAAGGAAGCAGTGGGAAGCCTTTGTAAATAAGCTCTCCGTGAGCTTACCCGGGGAATATGTCCAAGAGCAAGCCAAAAAAAGGCTCACCTACATATGTCTCGGGAGAGGTAGCGGGGAGTTTAGCTTTCCGTCGAAACAGCAACTGCAGGATGCTCTGGGAGATGTATGGAACACCATCACATCCATGGACCGGGGGAGGTCGTACGGAACTATTAACGTACACTTCAGGACCCAAGCTGAGGCGGAAAAGCAAGCTGAAATTGTGCTGCACACACCTGCCCATAAACTCGTCCCTCAATATATGGGGAAAAGAAACACCAAGGTCTCAGTCAGGGGCATTGACGGAAATCTCTCCCCCTGGCTGGTCCACAGCTTTGTGGAACAATATGGGCAGGTGGTAAGCGCAGAAATAATTAGAAACGATATGTGGTCGGGAGGGGTCACTTTGGACCTCCAAGTCCTTATGACACTTCAAGATCACAGAGACATTCCGGAGCTCTTCCCTGTCAAGGGTGCGGAAACGAAACCGTGGAGAGTGGTGGTAAAGGGCAAAAAGCGCTCTTGTTATACTTGTGGCAGTAAAGGGCAAAAAGCCCTCTTGTTATACTTGTGGAAGTAAAGGCCATCTGAGGGCTTTCTGCCCTAAAGAAATGGAAAAGCGGAGGAGGGGAGAGCGAAGTACAGAGGACGCCGCTCCACCAGAACCTTCAGCCGTGCTACGGGTTAGAGCTTCAGAAGTAACTGAGGAATCCGCTTCAGCCCCAGTCTTGGAAGCAAATGCTTCCGAGACGGCCTCTCCCAGTCCGCAGATAGCGGAGGAGTTTGTCTTACCCCCGGTCCCAGCGCTCCACACTGCAGCGAAGGTGGCGAGTGACGCCACTCCATATTCATGTGACGAGCTGACCAGGAAGCAGAGCAGTGGAAAGGGCAAACAATGAAGGAAAATCTCCCAAAAGAGAAACCAACCACAAGAGAAAGCCCCCAAAACATGTAGCGCCAGAAAGAGGAAAACAAAGAAAAGGAAAAAGAAGCAGAAGAAGAACTAGAAGAAGAAGAAAAGAATGAACAAGAAATAAAAATGAAAATAATAGATGGAGACGAATTTATTTCACAGTCCTTCGAAGGTCAAACGAACCACTCATGCAGCGGGCAATTTTCTTGAGCGCCAAAGGGTACAGCGGCGACATACAATTGGATGTAAAAAAGATGTGGCCAAATTACAAAAAGCCCGCCAATGACAGAATGTTAATACACTGTGCAATTCATTACTACGACGATTTGAAGGAGGCACATCCCCAGGACGTGGGTTGCCTTCTCTTCAAACCCTCACAGAAAATGTTAAGAGGCGCCTTTGGGTGCACTCTCGAACAATACAAGAAATGGCGGGCGGGCAGAGAGGTGGGGTGCTCTGACCCAACATAGCCAGTGGGCTCTCGCGCTTGTGAGTGACGAGGACCTTAAATGTTTTCTATGTCTATTTCATTTCTTGTTTTTGTTATATTTATTATTATTATCAATTATATCTCGTTTTAATTATTCTGTGTGTTTATCTGCAATATTTTAATTATTTGTATCATCAACATTTTAAACGTGTCCCCATTCATTGTATAACGTCTTTCTCCCTCTCCCGTGTTTTTTGTATAATTTTTTGCCCGCACCCCACATGTTTTGTCTTCTGTATATCGTATTTTATGTCTTTTGGGCCCTTGTGGCCAATAAAGAAAGTATTATTATTATTATTATTATTATTGTTTTTATTATTGTTATTGGAGAGGGCACTTGCCCTTGATGCTTAGGGTGATCGTGGATCTGTGGGGTTCCTCGACTAGCCCTAGATGGATGTCCTCCTGTATCAGGAGGACTGCATCATCATCATCATAATTTGTATACTATGTATACATATATTTCATCCTTTTTTTCCTCCTCATTCGATTTTCTATGTAAACTGCCACACTTTATGTCTGTCCTTGTATTGTCCCCGCATCCGTGCTCCTTGTGGCAAATAAAATAAATTACTATTATTATTATTGTTGTTGTTGTTGTCATTACTATTATCCATATGGCAGACAGATCTTGTGTCTTTTTCACAACCCAAGGAGCGAGTCATAGCCAATGACAAAGGGTCCTTTGGGATTTTTTCATCAGCTCAATTTTGGAGCACCGTCCTTGGGATCCTTGCTGTTCCTAATAATGCAGTTTTCTGTAACAGTTCTGTTTGAATTTCAATTCCAATCTTCTCCAGCCACAATTTCATTTTCTTCGTCACTACCACTGACACAATTTCAACTTTTGACATGTTCCATATCTTTGCAACTTTTCTTTTGAAATCTTGGTATTCCTCAGTCTTGTTCTTTCTCATACACTCTGTTGTTATCCGGAGATGCTATATCAATTAGTGTGCAGTGTATTTTCTTATTGTTAACGATAACAACATCTGGTCTACTTGCCTCAAGCTCTTAATCACACTTAAATGTTGAAATCACCCAACTTAATATCCTCATTCTCTTTCACTGCATTAGGCTGATGTTCGTACCACCTATCAGCTCTGTCCAAATAATGTTTTTTACATAATTTCCAGTGAACAAGGTGTGCAATGTTGTCGTGCCTCCTTTTGTATTCTTTTTGTGCAAGTATACTACATTCGCTCACTATGTGGTTAACGCTTTCACCCATTTCATCACAAAGTCTATATAAAGGCGATTCAACACTCGTATCGACGTGATATTTCACATAGTTTGTTCTAAGTACTTGTGCTTGTCCTGCACAGATTAATGCTTCAGTTTCAACGTTTAGATCTGATTTTCGCAGCCACTTTCGTCTAGCTTGTTGCTCATATATCGTTGCTCATATATCTGAAAAAACTGCCTATACATTGCTTTTCCATGCCAACAAGTCTCTTTTTCCTCTATTCCGTTCCCCACATTCATCCTTATCAATGCGGTCTGCAGTCTCTATCACAGCAGAGACCTTTACACCAACCAACAACGGTTCTGAACTATTAGCTATATACCTTCCTCCGTTGTCAATAAAAATAAGTACCAGTAATAGACTGAGGTAAATTCAATAGATATTAATTCATAATTTTTCAATCTTCGTGAATCAAGAAACCATACCTATCTCAGTCGGAGTTTAATCCCTTCCACCAATAATTTCTAACATCGTCAATCCCCAATGTAAACTAATGTTCCTGCTTTTGTAAGACATCTTGAAAATGTTTTCAAAACCGTTCTAAGTTCTGAATAAAAAGTGAAAACAAATATATCATAACTGTAAATAAGGCAAATTTATCTAACTGACATAAGCAATGAGTGCTGCTGTTACTCTTATTCAGCCTTGGAGGAGAAGAGTTATGATCAAACACGTTCCAGTCATGATGATCCTGTCTATTATTTTCACACATGGTATATCTAAGACTATGTTATCCAATGTGTAATTTCTTTTTGTAAGACGGTATGATGTAATTTGAGGGAGATTTGGCTACTATGTCTATCATGTCGAGCGACCACCGAGAGATTATCTTATTGGCTCAAGTGTTTCGTTAGCTGGCAGTGCTGAGTTCGAATAATATTTGTGGTATACCTTAAAGAATTTCAGCAGTCTGTAGACAGCATTATGATGTTGTCTACAGTAATTTCCCAATGACTCAATTGGTTATGGGACTCACTACATTGGAGTCATCTAGACTGTTAAGGTTTTTGTAATTATACAGCATTCAGCCAATCATTTTAACGGAAGTGTCACTATTCTAGTATTAGCACGTGTTATACTGAACTACGTCATCAAATCAGAATGATATCTGTATTTAAACAACAATTTCTTTATACATTTTTTTGTAAGAGAAGTAGGGCGAAGTCAATTCCGGTGGTAATTTCTGTTCAGAAACATGTTATACGAAATTAAATATCGTGAAACATGTAACCAAGGAATCATTCATCTTCATGAGTGATTCCTTGATTTTTCCCCCTCTACAGGGCTTTGCCACAATTTACTCTGACCAATGAAAGCTAACGATACGGTGATAGAAAACTTTGGTTTCATGCAGCCTTCAACTGTATGTCACCGTATTATATATTTACAACTAAGGAGACTGAACCCTTTAGAGGTTTGTTCGCCAGAAATCCTGCACATTGCTGGTGACGAAATATGAACCTTCTATCCATCGCCTTAAATACCCATCAAGAATGAATTGCGGGATGTGATATAAAACTCTTTGTTGTTGATTCAATTTTCAATTTAGAAAGAAGCGAGACGCAGATTAGAATAACTTCGCTTCCTTAATAATTACCTTAACTATTACATTGATTCAATTCCTGTGTAACCTAATCAGCATCACCCTGTTGGTTATGATGCACCACTGAAGAACTGGTCTTCGAGTACAGATTCTAGAGAAAATTACATTGAAGTGGATTCCAATTGCCTTTTCTAGGACAGCAGGAAAAGTTGAACTTAGCACAACAAGATAACAAATTATTTGTCAAATATACGGTGCTACCACTGCTTAAAGCAGTGAGTTATTCTTATCCTGTGGTATCTATTTACAGCTAAGTGGACTGTGCTATTTGAAAGCTAAATATCCTGGTGACAGGCACAACGCAGTGCCAGTATACTAACAACCCTCTATTCACTCGGTCATCTAACCTAAAAGCACTACGAACCAATAAGAGAGTTTCCATGTGGTTGCTTGACCTGCTAGAAATAGCAGCCAAATCTTCGTCAAATCACACCCTACCGTCTTTAAAACGGAATATCACGTCGGATAATGTAGTCCTAAATAGATGAAAAAGACGGTTGTCACGGCTGGAATGCCTTTGATCATAGGTCTGCTTCAGCAGGCAGACCTGGAGCTAAACAACAACTTCATAGCAGTATTTTAATAAATAAATGTTCGGTGTGATACTGACTTCCATTGCCTTTTAAGAAGGAGTTGTTTGGGGAAATATATCTGGGTGTATACAGTTTGCTTGGTATTGGCAGAATCGGTAGAGCGTTGGAATAAAATGCGTTGTGACATTTAGTTACGTCTCTTTAAGTTCTGAGTTCAAATCTCGCCGAAGTAGACTTTGCCTTTTATCCTTCTGGGCAGGGTGGCGTTATCAGATCAGTTTCATGAAAAGTAGCGTAAAATGTTCAAAACGTAGCGGATTGTGTTAGAAAGTAGCCCAAAATGAAAATTTTGTATGTATATATATATATAGAGAGCGAGAGAGATAAGGCTTTTTCACTTCTAATTTACTTAGTTGATAATTTAATGTGATATTCAATAGGATTCTTACTCTTAAAAATTGATATTTTATTGCATCAAGAATTTCATTCTCTTCAATAATTTCTTTCTCGTGTTTGTAGATGCTTGAGTCGTACTTCTTCATGGCTTCACTAGGAGTAAAATTATAGCAGCAAATGTTTTGTTCAAGTTCCATTTTTAAAATTGATGAAGGTAGACCAACCACATTCTATTTCTTTTAGTGAGGGTTATATTTGAAAACACTCTTTCAACCGTGGCATTTCTTAGTGGCATGCTGTAAACAGTCAATGCATATTTTGATAAATCTGGCAATACAGGTTCACCAGCTGCATTTTTTAAGTGTTGCTGCTTTACACCAAAATTCGGAACCGTCAATGGGAATTTCTTGAGGAAATATACTTTCTCCAATTGAGTGTGGAACCAGTTGTGAATTTCTCTTCACAGATAGTCAATGTTAGCGAGTAACTCCTCAGCAGCATAGGAACATGCTAAATCGGGAGGGTGGCAAATGCATTTTGTGAGAATCCAGTTTAGATTATCTAATTTCATTAGCGTGTAGAGAGATTTATTAACGCAACAAAGGTTTGAAGCTCCGTCTCTTGCAATAGCAAAACAGTTTTTAACATTAATTCCCACATCAAGCGTGGTGGATTGGCTGAATCGTTAGCGCGTCAGACAGAATGCTTTTCAGTATTCGTTCCGGCTCGCTGCGCTCTTAGTTCAAACCCAGCCGAGGCCAACTTTGCCTTTCATCCATCTGGGGTCGATAACAAAGTATCAGTCAAGTACTAGGTCGATTTAATCGACTTACCCCTCCCTTAAAATGTCTGGCCTTGTGCCAATATTAGAAAGAAATATTAACTCCCACATCACTGAAGAATCTTTTCACGACTTGATGCAACAAGTAGTTTTTGTAAAAGGAATTAACTCTAAAAACCGCGACACAATTTTATTTTGTCTTGTATTGTAATATCTAACACACGCACACATAGATGCTTTTCACAAACCATATCAGTTGACTCGTCCAAAAATCAACGAGAACTGTCTATTACTTATGTCTTCAATTTGTTAAAGATGAAACAATAACATTGTTATATGTGTCGTGCATTTTGTTCTATGCAGTTTCAAATCAGCTGCAATTGACGATAAAGGAATTCCGTTATTATTTAGTTCTCCTAAATGATCAACGCTTCGTATACTTGAATAACAATCTACAAATCATGCTAACTGTAGTTCTAATTTTGTTATTTTGTTGCGGGGAAAAAACTGCCGTGATAGTTTGTTGCGAATTTGAGTTAATTATTGCACTATTTTTTATGTTTAGCTGAAGAAGCATGCTTTGTTAAATCAGTTTCCTAAGCTCGTATTTCAACATTGCACGCTTTATATAAAACTTTATTGCTATCGTGTTTTTATTTCTCTCACCCAGTTTGAAAATTGTGTATCAGTTAGCCAAGATTTTTGAAACTTTTTATCGTACTTTGACCACTTGCTCATTGTCTAAATGGGTAAAGTTTTGGAATAATTGAGAATTATTTAAAAAGTACTTAGCTTGTTCAAACTTCAGTGATTCTTCAGTATACGCTGCTACTTTCACTGTCAAACTAATAGCAGTTTGTTTGGCGCCCGTGGCGTTCTCAGTTATCTCTGCCAACCACTATTTGTCATTGCTGTGTCTGTTTACTGCTACAAGTATCTGACCAGGCATAGGTGGATTCAACGTAGAAATTTATCTAACCCTGTTTCTACACAATAGTAAATAATTGCTTCTAAGATAGGCACAAGGCTAAAAATTTGAGGGGAGAGGTTAGTCGATTAAATCGACCCAGTACTTCACTGGTACTTTATTTTAGCGACCCCGAAAGGTTGAAAGACAAAGTTGGACTTGGTGGGATTTGAACTCAGAACGTAAAGAGCCAGAACAAATACTGCAAGGCATGGCCCAACTACTAGCAGGATAATTTTGTATAACAACTAAGCCTATTTATACACCGTACGACATATTGAATACTGAAGAATACACCCACCGTATGGTCTCTGAAGTGACACCCGATATTTTGTACAAAATAAATGGTTTGGGAGTTATGTTAGGCTAATTTCAAATTGACGAAATATGCCGGATGTGAGAATGGATATCGTTGGCAATGTCATGCATGTCGTAAAATGGTTTCAGTAAGAAAACGTTCTCTTTTTTCCGTAAACATCACTTAATGTTGATGCAGTTACTTGATATGATATATTTTTAGAAAACTAAGAAATCCAAATTGGACAGAAGCATAATAATTACAAACTAGTGTATGTTCATGAGGGATGTGTGTTATCGTTAGGTCCAGAGCAAACCGATTGTTATCGGCGGAATCAGTACAGAAATAAATGAATGTCTTGTGATGGAAATAGACTAAACGAAGCTTTTAAGAATATGGCAAAGCAGATTTAATTAATTTATTGATAAATTTTACTGATTGGTCAAACATATCATTAATATAAATTTTCAAATATAATATAGAGAAGTAGCGGATTGTAGCACCCAAAATTTTTTTATGTATCCCCAAAAGTAGTAAGTAGCCCAAATTAACAAAAAATAGCGTTCAGTCCTCAGCCTAATCTGGCAACTCTTCTGGGGTTGATGAAATAAAGTGCCAGTCAAGTACGAGGACGATATTATCGACTATACCCTACCCCAAAATGTGTGGCTTTGTGTCTATATTATAAATCAATATTTAAGACGTGCCAACGAGGAAAGCCTCTACGCAGTCGTTTGACCTGCTAGAAATAGCAACCAAATCTCCATCATATCACTCTGTACCTTCTTTAAGAAATTGATAATATAGTATTGGGCATACAAAAAGACGGATAGTCAAGGCTGGAACAACTTTGTTCATTGGTCTGTTCGATGAGAGTTGACTTGGAGCTAAACAGCAACCTTCATTTAGGAATATTTATCAATATGATGTGATTGAAAAACATTGGAAGTTTTTCGCTGGTTCAGATCTTAGCGAGGGAGACATTATAGTTACTTCCTATATATATTGTTTAATAATATCAATTGATTTATATTGTTTATACATACAAATATAGCTATTGATTTTATGTGTATGTATGTGTGTATGCGGGCGTATGGGAGTGGGTTAATTTCTTATTGTTTTATTGTATATCAATCTATAAAGATTATCACCTTGACAACATTCTGCTTCTCACAGACAGTCTCTGGTCTGTTAAGTCAAATATTTGAACCGATGACTTTTAACACATAATACTGCTTGTTTGACGCCATTCTAAATCGCTGTGATCAAACGGTGAGATAGTAAGACAAGATGATCTATATATTATCCCATCGTTTTGATCTACCGCCGGGACACTGGACTCAAATGAGCAACTGTTGGGGACAGAAGGGGTGGGAGGAAGAGAAATAAAGAGAAAATGACAATGAGAGAGAGAGAGCTAAGCTTACAATCATTTTATCATAATACATTTCTGAAAGGACACGGCCTGTTATGAGATTCTGCATTAAAGCAAAATACTTTGTTACGTAAACCTCATTCAACTCCTCCTGTATGGTTTTGCGTACATGCGTGCGCGCGCGCGTGTGTGTGTGTGTGTGTAATGTGTATGTGTGTCTCTGTCTATGTTTATGTGCGTGTATTTATGCATTTCCCTGCCTTCTTTGCTCTATATTTCTCTCTCTGTCTATACTCTATTTCATTGTCATTTCTCTTCTCACTTATCATTTACTTATTCAACGCCAAATGTTACACACACACACATAAACATGCACACACAGGACGTAATGTCCGCTTACAGAGATCAATACACGTCATACATTGATGCACAACTAATGAACCACTTCTTCAACTCTGACCTCTTCGCAGTTGTTCATTAAAGCGTAAGATGTTTCGACTCAGGGATGTAGCTTAATTAGATGAAAATTAACTCTACTCCGTTTCACTACGAGCTACAGAGTAAATCTATTTGTAAATCTATTTCGAGCCAACAAGGAAGCCTCTGCGTGGACTCTCGATTTGCTAGAAATAGCAGCCAAAACTGCTTTAAATAACACCCTACCAGAATAGTCACGGTTTGAACGCCTTTACCATAAGTGTACTTGATCAGGGCTGACCTGGGGTTAAACAACAAAAACAACGAAAACAACACGTATATATATATAAAAATTAAAGGGACCAGTGGCACGGATAGTGGATATAAGCAAATGAAGTAGCATACATGATAAATATAGGACTTTTCGAAAATTGACTCCAAGTTACAGCCAAGAACAGAATTACAACCCTGTATCAAGACAAAATCTAAGGGAGGCAATCAACGAAAAATGTATATTTTTTAGTGAAAAAACAATGTTTCTAAATATTAGAAAGACTATTTTTATTTTTAAAAATAAATATTATTTCTCGTGCTAGGGAAGAAGGACAATCTGATATATATATATATATATAACGGTGTGTACATGTATTTCAAATATGTTTGTGTACACTCCAAACATGCAACGGTGTGTTTTGTCTCGAAGAAAAACTGCTCACTAGAGAATTTATGTGTTAAAAAACACGATAAGCTCCAAAATGACGTCAGGTGGACCACAATATAGCTATTTCAGTGTTATTTCCCTTCATCAGTGACAGATATCCCCCAGAAGTCGTTTGGAGCTCGATATGAACTTTCGTTCCTATATAGAAATCAGCAAAATAATATTTGTTGATGTGTGCTAAAGCTTGCCAGGCTAGAATTAAATAAGTGCAAGCACACGAGACAGGGAAGTAGAAATAAAGATGTGTACATGTATTTTTTAACATGTTTGTGTACACTCCAAATATGGAACGGCGCTTGCTGTGTTTTGTCTCGAAGAAGAACCTCTGACTAGAGACTTTGTTTCATGGTTATTTCCCTTCATCAGTGGCAGATACCACCAAAGGTCGTTTGGAGCTCGGTATGAACTTTCGTTCCTATATAGAAATCAGCAAAATACGTTTTGCTGATGTGTGCTAAAGCTTGCCAGGCTAGAATTAAATAAGTACAAACACACGAGACAGCGGAGGTAGAAATAAAGATGTGTACATGTATTTCTAACATGTTTGTGTACACTCCAAACATACAACGGCTCTTGATGTGTGTTTTGTCTCGGAGAAGAACTTCTCACTGGGGACTTTATGTGTTGAAAAAGACGATAAGCTCCAAATGATGTCAGGTGGACTACCATATAGCTATTTCAGGGTTATTTCCCTTCATCAGTGGCAGATACCGCCAGAAGTTGTTAGCTATATGGCAGTGAAACATGTTAGAAATACATGTACACATTTTTATTTCTACCTCCCCTGTCTCGTGTGCTTGTACTTATTTAATTCTAGCCTGGCAAGCTTTAGCACACATCAACAAATATTATTTTGATGATTTCTATATAGGAACGAAAGTTCATATCGAGCTCCAAACGACTTCTGGGCGAGAGAGCGACGCTATATTAACGTATATGGAGGGAGGAGTAGGAGGAGGGAGCGAGGGGCACGCGCACACACGCACACGCATATACATAAACACAAACGTACAAATGTACACATACACGTATATACATACACATATATATATATATATATTGCAGTTCCACGCTGTCCTCCGTTCGCTACGGACGCGTTTGTTCTCACTCTGTTCGTCCTGTTTTCCTGTACTTTTCCTTGAAGGGTTATGCCCGATCCGTCGAAT